>LOJH01032796.1:0-16450 GCA_001685095.1 Ellobius talpinus
TTGTTTCCAGGTTCTGGCTATGACAAATAATGCTGCTATGAACATAGTTGAGTAGAGATGGCTCTGTGGTCAAGAGCACCAGCTGCTCTTCCAAAGACCTGGGATCACTTCCCAGCACCCACCTGGCAGTTCACAACTGTTTGTAACTCTAGTTCCAGGGGATCTGACACCCTCATACAGACACACATGCAGGCTTTTTATTATCTTAATCAAAATGAAAGGTACCTTTTTTGATGTTAGGCAACTTTTGCCAATGAAGCCATCATACCTGCCTTTGTTTTTAAAGGGAAATCTCCTCTATTAGCAATGAAAGGTTTTGTTTATCATGATGTTTAGACTTTCTATTTATTTGTGAATTAGTGTTGGTAAGTAGTATCTTCTGCGGTTTGTTTTTTTGCTTTGTTTTATTGTGGGGTTTTTGGCATTTTGATTGTTTTAGATTTATCAGCATAAATGTTTACAGTAATCTTCTATCTGTTTCTTTATGAGGATGCCCCCTTTTGTCCCTTAGAGCATTTGTGTTTCACATTTCTTCCTGCTGGCCTGCCTTATGAATAAAAGTGTTTCTTCTTGTAAAATACTCTACTTTAGAGCCTATCATCAGCTTAGCTTCTACTCTTTGATTATTTCCTCTTTTGTATTTTTAGATTATTTTAATTTTTTTAACTTCATGAAGAGACATGCAGTTCATCAATTTTCAGTCTTTTTTAAAATACAAGGTATGATAAGAATAAAGACCATTTATTAGACATGTATTATCCACTTTGCTCATATAATCTAAAATCTTTCCAGAAACCTAAAAAGGTTGATCAATTGAAGCATAAGTTATAGTTTGTCTGATATTAGTGCAGTTATTTCAACATTTTTATTAACATTTTAATGATAGATGTCAATGGTTCTCAACCTTCCTAGTGCTACGACCCTTTAGTACAGTTCCTCATGCTGTGGTGATCCCCAACTATAAAGTTTATTTTGTTGCTACTTCATAACTATAATTTCACTACTGTTGTGAATCATAATGCAAATATCTGATATGTGAGCTAATGGGGTCATGACCTCCATGTTGAGAACATCTGGTAAATATCCTTCCAAATATTTGTGCTCACTCCTTCAATATTCTTACACACTATAGATATACCACTTAGCCACAACACACTTGATTTTTAAACCTGGTCTGGGAGTTGCTTTTTAAACATGAACAGTTTTAGTTACTGTGGCTATAAGAATTAAATGTACCCTCTCTATCTCTTCCCTTTGAGACATCTCTCTTTTTATCCTTTCTTTCTTTGCATTCTTTGGAGTGACTGAATATTTTTGTCATTTTTCATTTCCTATCTGCTAGATGGACATCAGATAACTGGTTTTTATTGTTTCAGTGGTTATGCAGGGAATTAAAACATGTCTGCTGAATTTATCAAATCTTAAAGTAACTAAATACCATTAGCCCTATCTCAGGAACTCTAAGCATTATAGGGCATTCAAGACCACGAACTTCTTTGTCAAATTTAGACGCCTATCTCTGGTGTGGATTTCTCAGCATGTTGTTTTTGTTGGTATTGAAGTTGGTGAACACTAAGTTCACTCACATACCTACCACTGCCCGTTCTTCACTCTGCCCTGGGTCTCAGACAACGTGCCGTGGGCTTAGGTTCCTTCCACCTACGTCAGATTAGTCGAAAATGCTGTAGTGAAAGTCTACAGGTGAGGAAGATTTTGCTTTTTATTTTCCTGAAAAGTTCTAAGGTTTAATTCATTCTCAGCAAATGTATTCACTGGTAATGAATTCTAGAATACCAGTTGTTTGCCTCACATCGTTTCTGTGGCCTGGCTTCTGGAGTTTCTATAGAGACAGCAGGAGTCATTCTGCCTGCCATTTCTTTTATTTTGCTCCACCAGTTCATAACATTATTTTTCTTCTTTCCATTAAGAGATGGTCTATTTGGTTGATATTTAGACACGATAGTATGATATCACTTTAAGGTAGAAACCATTTTGAGGTATAACTCTTAAATTTATTTCCTTGCAATCTTGGAATTTTTGGATCTGTAGGTTTGTTTTTTATAGGTATGTCCATTCATAAATACAGCTATACAATCACAGGTGGGTATAGACATTTTGAAGTCTTATATTTAAGATCATACAAATTCAAAATGATCATGTATTTCTGGCAAATTAAACTTGTTATGGTCATGATGTGGTCAAGGAAATTTCTATGATATTATTTCTCTAAGCATAGTTTTGACTGTTTTCTAGTGTAAATCTTAGAACTCTGCATGTCTGAAGGAATGGGAAGAGGCCTCCCCTACTTTCTTCCAGACAGTTCTGCAGACTGACTTTCCAATTCACCAATTCTCTCTTCACCTGTACGCAAACCAAACACACAACTTTCTCTAAAATGTTTTTTTATTTTCATTCCCAGAAGTTACAGCTGGTTCCTTTACAAACCTTCTAAAATACTTTCATATTTTCCTTTTAGATTGCCTTTTCCTTTGAATATGGTAAATAGAGTCATTTTGCACGACATTCCTGAAGGCCCTAACATCTGGAGAATCTGTCAGTCTGCTTCCGCACTGCTCACGCCTTGCAGTGCTTGCTGGGTTTGTTAAGTACTAATTATGATTGACTGACTGCAAACTACCTTTGAAAATGGGGACATGACTAGGTGACTCTCCCCTCTCCAGGACGCGAGTGTCCTCCTCCAAAGGTTAATAATGCTTTTAATGGGTGTCTGGGACTGCTGATAAGAAACACCTCAAACTAAACTTATGCTGGAGCATTCTTGACCATCCACTGCTGCAAATACACTCTTCAAGAATTCTGACGAGCTGGGAGCCAGCCAGTTTTACAGTTCCTGAGGGATGCTTCTTGGCCTTCCCTATTCTCATGCCTTTCTCTTTAGCCTCAGACAACTCTCATTCAGGTTGCCCAGTGATAGGACTACAGGTCATTACTGACTCAGAGATTATAGTTTGATATATAGGGTTCCTCTGGGCTCAGCTTGGGCTGAGTCCCAAGCTTAATTTCTGACCTCTTTATTCGGGTCATGAAATTGAGCTTCTAGCACTAGCAAAGGCATGGTGGGGCGGTGGGGGAAGTGGAGCTAACCTTGCTTCTCTTGCATGTGGTTTTCAGCCTCATGATTCCTGTTATCTTATGAAAATTAGATGTTTTTCAGGAAAAATTCTTTTATCCAGTATTTCAATTTACTTTTATCAGCCAGAGTATTAGAATGAATAGCTGTATTGCTAGGTTTCCAAAAGTGAAATAGCCTTTCTTAATTCCTGTCATTAAATATCTTTCCTTTCATGCCTGAAAAATGTCCACATACCCACAAGCTGTCAGGACCTTATCTCTAGTGTCAAAACGTGGTACTGGCCACAAAGCCTACGCTTCCATCTCCTCCTGGCTCTTGGCAACAGTCAGTCAACTACACGAGTAACTTCTGAATTCCAGGAGCGAAGGGCTTTAGAAAAACAACTGCCTACTTGACAGCATAGGGGTGACTGGCTATAGCCAACAAAGGTTAGTTTTCCAGTGGCCTACTAGAGGTAGTTCATGTGAGCTCATTGTGTGTGTGTGTGTGTGTGTGAATATCATTTTTCTGATTTGTGTGAATGTGCATTGTAACAGCACATTCAATAGACAGACAATCCTAAAGATGTTATTGTTAAAATGTGTGCATTCAATAAAAAGCCATTCAACCAGTGAATGGGATTAACTTGTATAACATCATATTGATTTATGATTTCAAATAATTCACCTTGTAGGTCTAATTCAGACCCTATTTGCATGACTCTTATTGGGCATAATTTTTGTACTCCATCCACCATGTCACTCACCCACTAGTTAATTGTACAAAATAGGCAGCACCCATTAGTACCAGATATTTCCTTTGTCAATCCAAAGGTGTGAACATGGAGCTGTATATGACAAGCCCCCTCCAGTCTTTACATTTCTACCAGGGGCTTATCTGTCTTCGAACTGATTGTTCTCTGTGGAAAGCCATTTGGAAAGAAACTCTCATAAACTATCACATAAACAACAGGAAAGATGATCACAGGCAATATGCTAAGTAAATTCCTTCATACACAAGGGTACCAATGTCTCATCCACACAATGTTATCAGAGGCTGACAGAAGTCTAAACGGTGGCTCTTTCAGAGTGTGGAATGGCACTTACTAGAAAGAGCTCTGGGTTATTGGAATTGTTTTATATTGCTGTCTCTGTGGTTAGGTAGGAATGCGTGTGTGTGTGTTTTACACTCAATGCATGTCTGTTCATATGTAACTGTGTATATGCATGTGTACATCATATGTGTATATATGCATGTATGTGGTTAGACATGTGTGTGTACACATGTATGTAAAAATTCACTGAGCTGTGTTTTGAAGGTAGGTATACCTTCCTAAATATTTACCACATAAGCATTGTTTGAAATGTAGAAATGATTCAAGAAACTGGAATCAATGGATTTACTTTTTTCACTGTTTCATAAACTTCAGAATAAAATAATTCTTTTTTATTGAAAAGGAAAACACATTTAACGTATTATTGACTATGAATGGCTCACTTGGAAATATGTACAACATTTTAAAATCCTGAAACAGTGTTTCTTTATTTAATCACATACACACTACTCAATTTCTTTTTTTTTTTGACTAAATCAGTAGAGCATCCTCACCCAGCCTTCTCCCTGTTCCCATTCCTTCCCTAAACATCTGAGCCCCAATAGAGCAGCCCTTCTCTTCCAGAGCAACACAAGTGTGCCCTGTGTGGCACACTCATCAACCACTATAGAGCATCGGTGGAGCTCAGAGGTGCCTGGTAAGTAGCAAGGTGACAAGGTCCATGGGATTCTCTGTACACACTGTATCAGCCTAAACAGCTACTAGTTCACACTCTGTCATGGAAGCAAGTTCCAAACACTGACATAAATGTACTTGCTTCTTTCTCCTGCCTTCCTCACACTCACCTAAGTCACTGATCCTCGGACATCACAAAGGGTAACGTATTGAAACTCCAAATCCCATAGCCTAAGCAAACCATGCTAAATGTAATGTCACTTTAAGTAGACTTGATGGATAAAGGTCCAGCTTTGAACACAGACTTGGCTGCAAGGGCAATCAAGGTTGGCACAATTAGCACTACCACCTATGTGACCTTGTCTCTGCTAAGGAATACTTGCATCTAATGCACAGAAGTCAAGAACCATTGTTGGATCCAAAGGTTAGTAGCCATCCACTCTATTGCTAGTGCTAGAGAGATGCACCAAGACACACATAGCTAGAGAGCAGGTGGAGTGGTGAGGTAGGGAATGAAAAGTCAGTCCTGTTATTAAGATCTTCTGGGTCGGGCTCCTCCGTGTCTTGGGGGAAGACATCAAGAGGCTGGACCACAACAGACACAGGCAATGCGGGCTGATGCCTAATGCACAGGAAATACACTGCATCCAGCAACAGAGGCCTGGAAGCTGATGGCTTACTAGTTCTGAAATTGTGACAAAGACTAGTAAAATTCAGTGGGGGAAAGAAGAAAGGACCCAATGGTGCAAACAAATGTGCAGGTAAGGAAATAGGAGGGAGAAAATGGCACTGGGAGTGGGTGACCAACCAATGGCAGCCATTCTGATTTGCAGAAGTACCAAGAAGGTGGAAAGGAAACCAAACTTGAAAACATCAATCACCACCATTTACAAGTGACAGCTGGTGATGGCAACGATACAGAGCAAGTGGAACACTGTTCCATTGCTGGTGGAAGTGCAAACTGGTACAGCCTCTATGGAAATCAATGAAATTCCCAATCAGAAAATTGGGAATCAATCTACCTGAAGGCCCAGCTATACTGCTCTTGGGGGCTCCATCCTACCACAAGCAAACCTGATCTACTAATTTCTTAGCAGCTTTATTTATAATAGCCAGAAACTGAAAACAACCTAGATATCCCTCCACAGAAGAACAGATGAAGAAAACATGGCACATTTACACAATGGAGTATTACTCAGCAGCTTAAAAAAATGATATCATGAAGTTTGCAGGGAAACGGAAGAACTAGAAATAAATATAATCTTGAGTGAAGTAACCCAGATCCAAAAAGACAAGCACGGTATGTACTCACTCATAAGTGGATATTAGCCATTAAATAATAATCAAATTATAATCCACAGACCCAGTGATATTATGTAAAGAAGAAGACTATAGGTGGAAATGCATGGATCTCCCTGGGAAAGGGAAACAGAATAGATATTGTTGGTGGGCTAGGGACCAATGGTGGGTAGGGGAGAGACAGCTGGAATTAGGGGACATTTGGGAGCTGATGTGGAAACCTAGTGCAGTGGAAACTTCCTGGAATCTATGAGGGTGACCCCAGTGAGTGTTCCTTAATGGAGGATTTGGAGTTTGAACTGACCATCTTTTGTAGCCAGACAAGGCTTCCCATAGTAGGACTGGGTTATTATATTTGGTTGAGTTATTGACTAAGGGGGTTCCATAGAGATCCCAAAACAACCCAGGTTGATGCTAGGACAGAGGGTCACTCTCCAAAAACTGACAGTGGGGACACGTTGGTGAGGACAACATCCACACAACTCATTGAATGTAGAGGGGTCAAACTGGTGCCTGCATGGACCTTCACCCCTACATTCTAGTCTCTTTGGCATGGGAAGGTACTTTGCAGTCTACAGAAAGAGAAACCTGGACAGCAACTCAGCCACAAACTCTCTACCTGTAATCTGTCCTGCCTACAAGGTGTGCTGGGGCAATGGTGGCCCAGAACTTGTGGGATGGAGTGACCAACCAATGCCTGATTTTAGTTACCCTACACTGCATGAATGGCCAGGAACCAGAGACTGGATAGCCCAGAGACTTAATGTAGAACCAAAAACAACTGTTCCCCCACCAAAAAAAATCAATGTACTAATTCATAATGATATTCTGCTATATTCATAGATGGGTGCATTACCCAGTCATCACCACAGAGGCTTCCTCTGGCAGCAAATGGGAGCACGTGCAGAAACATGCAGAGAAGGGGTCTGAGCTGGAGGGCTTCACTGGTCCCTCTCCTTAGAGGTTGGAGAATCTTGTAGAAGAGGGGCTTAGAGAGATTGTAGGAGCCAGAGGGGATGGAGGACACCAGGAGAACATGCTCTCCTGAACCAACTAAGTAGGGTTCACATGAGCTCACAAAGACTAAAGCAGCGAGCACAGGGTCTACACCATGTCCTCTGTGTATGTCATAACTGCTAGCTTGTTGTTTTGCGGTTCTCCTAACAACAGGAGTGGGCATATATCTGACTCTTTTGCCTGCTTTTGGGACTCTTTTCTTCTTATTGAGTTGCCTTCTCCAGTAACAATAGGAGGACTTTCGCCTTATCTTATTGTTTCTTGTTTTGTCATGGTTGGTTGTTGACTCTTGTAGGCCTCTTTTCTGAAGAGAAATGGAGGGGGCAGCAAAACTGGGAGGAGTTCAGGGAGAAGGAACTGTGGTCTGGATGTATTGTATGAGAGAAGAATATATTTTCAAAAATAATAATAAAACTCCTGTTTCTAAAAAGACTGGTGGACTGTCAGAGATGAATGAACAGCAAAGAAATACCATCTGCTAAAATACCCAGCTAAATCAACAAAAATATTGACTTGGGAAACAGAGGGCAGAGGCCATTTTGGTGTTCTAGTTCAGAAAAAGTTTCACCATGTTTGAGGGCTCAAAAAAATCGAGATTTTCTTATAAAATTTAAATATAGCCAAGTCACGTCTAGAACCAGTTATTCCATTACTGACAACCATAAGGGTAGTCCTGGGGGTTGGGTCTTATTACTCTTAGATGCCTAGTAAGTGTTCCTGGAGTGCTGACAACAGTGCACATGCACATTGTAGATGGATAAACATTCTGCATGGCCCCTGCTGGATAGTGTAGAGTCTTATGAAACTCACAAGGTATACACGTCAACACTCTCAAGTTCCTTCCAGAGAAGCTGAACAGGAGTCCACATCTTAAAAAAGCCTCAGTGCTATGCAGGAAGGAAGACTGAACCAATAGTTACAAAATTAAAAAAACTAAAAAAGCATTGGGCTTAGAGAGATGGCTCAGCGGGTGAAAGCACTGGCTGCTCTTCCAGAGGACCAGGGTTCAGTTCCCGGCACCCATGTAAGCTGACAACCAGTCCTGGGGATCTATTGCCCTCTTCTGGCCTTCAAGGCACTGCATGCACATGGTACACAGACAAACACCACCCAAACATATAAAATAAAACAAAAACTTTAAATTATTTTAAGATAATAATTTGTTAAAGCATATAAACCTGGCTATGATTATGTTTTGCTAGAAGCAGCTTGAATCTCCCAGAACCACGCTGTCACGTCACCCAAAATTAATACCTTCATACAAATCCTCCACCCGGTCCCATGTCATCTCTGTCACGGTGTTGGCTCAGGCTTCTGTCTCTTCTAGTTGTATTACTAGGAGGCCTCTGAATGAACTTTGCCACCAGCTCCAAACAGTCTTGGTGACCCTCCTTTGTGCTTCCCAGGGGTGGTTTTTCTCTTGCACATTTCTCAAGGAAATGTGATGTTGTTTGCTTGGTTGTTACTTGAGATAGTATCTTTCTGTAGTCCAGGCTGGTCTGGAATTCGGGTTGCTCTGGGTTTTAGTGCTGAGATTACAGGCATGAGCCACCATGCCAAGCCCAAGGGAAGTTTTATTTGAGTAGAATATGCATCTCATTGTGTAAGTATTCTGTTTAAATCTACCTAAGTAGTTCTCAGGGTTCTTGGTCGACAGTTCAGATTAACCCCGTGGATGGACAGAGAGTACTCCTTGCAATTTGTGTTGTTCGTAGATTCTCATTCTCATCTCGTAGCCTCACTTGGGAGCCTCTTATTCCACTGAATTTCTCTTTACTTGAAGATTTCCAAGTTTGTCATGTATGTTTGGATCTCTGTTAACTCTCATGCTGAAGGGTGGTTGGGACGCCCTTCCCCTCCCTTCTCAACCAGCTGTCAACTCTCTTTAGGCTTTGTTATTATACAAAAGGTCTTTCTTCTCTGTTTCTGGAGCTACCCCAAGCCACTCGGTGTCTCCATGAGCCCCATTGACACCTCTACCATGATGCTTCATTCCCTAGTGCGTCTTCTCTGTCCCTTTTGGGAAACAATTGCACACATTTGCTTTTGCATCCCTGACATTTGGCACGGAATGCATAAGAAAAATAAAGGCTAATGAGCCTAAAGAAGAATAAGGCATTTTTGAATATAGGAATGCATAAGTGGATCCTCACCCCCTGGTAGTTAGCCAGGAGAGCCCACCAAAGGGTATATCAGAACCTGGAATGCAAGGCCTTGTGGGAAGTTGAGAGGTAGAGCCTGAGAAAGCAAGCAGCCATGAACACATGCACCCAGAAGATGCTTGGGTCCCCTACCCCTTGTGTAGTGTGTGTCCGTGTTTATTCTGCTGCCCACTGTTCTCCTTGGCTTCCTGCTCACTCCAGGCAGTAGACTGAAATGCCACCTTCTTCCTTTCCAGCTTGGAGAGACAGCAGTGTCTCCCTGTCCCTTTTTTCATGAACTCCCATCTAGACCTCAGGCCATCCCGCCACCCTAGTATTCACATGGATACCTCAGAATGAGAAGGATGATGTCCTGCAAGTCACTGCCAGTCAAGCACAGATGCTGGTCCATCGCAGAAGATGACAGAGTCACAGACACCCCTCGGAAGATATGCAAGGACCAGTTTGCATCACATCCTTACAATCTCCTCCTCTATGTTTTTCTCCATCACTTCACCATATTTCTTTCATGAAAACAAACACTGTCTTTAGCTGGAAAGCATCAGGCTTGACTGTTCACACCATCAGCATAGCAAAGCTCTGCTACACTGGCTGACACAAGGAAACAGAGATGAAGGAGTGAGAATGAGCAGGAATTAACCCAACCTTCTGTGGTTTGCTATCCGCTTTCCCCTCTACAGACATCCTCAAACAGGAAGGTGCCCCAAGATGGCCCTTGGCCATGGTCAGCTTGGCAATACTACCCAACCTGGAGCACTGGGTATTCATTAGGATGGAGGTGATGTTACGGCGGCTCTGGGGAAGGCTGACCTTCACTGTGGGTACCATTTATCAACCATATACAGTGAACAGTAACAAAGAGGGGTCTGTCACCACTCAGAGAATAAGGATTAAGAGCAAAGCAAAAGAGGAGGCAGGCTGAGGCCAGAGAAGCAGAACAGAAGCAATGGGGGACACATGAAGTGAGGGGCAAAGCGAGTCACTTTTCAAATGTTTAGCATTTAGAGGAAACAATGCATGAACCGCATTATAAAGAGTTAATATTACCATCAGAGCTACAAATTTACTATAACTGTCAGAAACCACCATTAAGCATATTGGGTCTATGAGAAACAGCACAGCCCCCCTTCCCATACAGAGCTCTACACTCCGGGCACCAAGTTGGGAGGTGCCCTAGGTCTGTCTAAACTTCAAGTGGCCTCTGCAACAGCCAAAGTCCATGCAGGACAGAGGGAGCATGGCCTTAAGATTTAGAGGTGCTGAGTTGCAACTGTAGGCTCTGATCTCATAGCCTGGGAAGCAGCAGCCAGTCCCTATACCGTGTGCCATCCCTGTCAAATTTATCATGCATTGCACAGCTGTCCTTGGCTTCTGCTCACCTTGGTATTATATCAAAGTGCCATCTTCTGCCTTTCTGGAGGGTCCCTTGTTCTCCAAGCCGTTAATCTTTATGAATGACCTATGAGGTAGCCGGTGCCTTTGGTGTGAGTCTGTCTGCCTGTCTGTCTATTTGTTTGAGACAGGGTCTCATTGTACAGTCCAGGATGACCGATGTAACTCTATCTGGTCTTGAACTCCAAATCCACATGCCACAGATTCTAGAGTGCTCAGATTGCAGGCGTGGACCACCATATCCAGCCCATTTACTATGCTCTCCAGAATCTGGGTCTCCCCACATGTAAAATGGGAGTGAGTGCAATAGCCTTCAGGTATTTGTTTGGAGAGATGCCACCATTTGTGCACATGTTGAACCACAAACAGTGCCAACTTTTGGTGCTTCTCAACCTGGAGAAGCAAGAGGCCAAAGAAGGGTCTGGAAACAAGGCTCAACCAATAACATGACTGTCACACAAGCATGAGGACCTGAGTTTGAATCTCAGGCACCCACAAAAAATGCATCTATAACCCCAAAAATGGGATTGCAGAGTAGAG
This sequence comes from Ellobius talpinus, assembly GCA_001685095.1. Taxonomy (NCBI): domain Eukaryota; kingdom Metazoa; phylum Chordata; class Mammalia; order Rodentia; family Cricetidae; genus Ellobius; species Ellobius talpinus. Next base: position 11,213 of record LOJH01032796.1, read on the forward strand.
ACGTGTAGATCTCTGGAGCTCATTGACCAGCCCCACTAGCCAGCTTGATGATCTCCATATTCCTTGGAAGGTGCTGTCTCAAAAGCCAAGTGTGCAGTGATCCACTGGCCACCACATGCATATGCAAATATGTGCATACCCCCCTGTATGCACACATACATACATCTATATAAACATGCATATATATCATACACATACATATACAAGAAGCAGAAGAGTTGGGGGAACAGAGGTGTACATTACACACTCTTGTGGTCACTCTCAGTCTCTGTGCAGAAGAGGAGTGAGCAGGCAGACTCCTGATCATTCTGGCCACACTTGCAGCTCTGTACCCCAGTGGTGGGGGCATGCTTCACCTCACTTCTCGCAGAAAGCAATGAGGGTTCCCTATCTGAGCAGAGAGTTCAATGGCTCTGGGAAACTCTGACCCCATGTGTAAAAGATGTGTGGTATGGATGGAGAAGCTCCTCATGTATCCACTGTCTTGAGTCACCTTGACCACATTTACTTCTCATGACTGAGATGAAAAGCTTATGCAAGCATAGGATGAGCTTAGCATTGAAGCACAGCCATAGTCCATGGGTGGCAGCTCACACTGTAACCCCAGCATTCAGGAGGCTGAGTTGGGAGGATTTTTGCTGAGGCTGAGATAATCCTGGGCTACATAGTAATCTATAGGCTAGCTGGGCCTGTAGTGTAAGTCTCTGTCTCAAACAAACGGGAACAACAAAAGTCTAATTGCAAGGCTATTCTCAAAGCCCCAATGCCGTCTCTGTATCAACCCCAGCAAAAAGTCCAATGCACCCACAAGACAGATGAAGCAAAATGACAGACAAGAATTGTGGTGCCAATTCATACAGGAGAGCCTCCAGAAGCTTCTCAATGCCATCCTCTTCAAGCAGCAGCTGCTCCAAGGAGGGGCTCCAACAGTAACACTAGAAGCTTGGAAGGGATCATGAACAGTAATGGGTTGCTGGGGCTGCTGTCTGAAGGGAACGCAGTGAGCCATTCCATTGCTTTAGCCTCTAGCTCACCATCTCAAAATCTAATACTTGCAAAGTCTCTGCTAGTGTGCACTAGCCACTTGCCAGGGAGTGTTCTTTTTCTAGGCTTTTATTTAAGGTGTTGCTGCTGTTTGCGGTGGATATAAACGCCATGGAGTTGAGACATGGTCCTCTGTTCCCTGTGGGGTAACATTCAGGTACCTCCCACATCGGCATCACTTACCTCGATCCAGAGCTGTGATAAACATCACAGGGACCGTTCCTTGTACTGTGGGAACTTAGGCAACTTTTCTCTTCAAATATGGTTCTTGTCTATAAACTACACTAGCGGACAAGATACCGTAGGGTACACCTGTAATTCCAGCGCTCGGGATTCTGAAACAGGAGGACGTGGCATTCAAAGTCATCTAGAGCTTCAAAGAGAATTTCTGCTATGTGAGACCCTGTCTCAAACAAACGTCAAAGATAGGGTCCAGTTCCTTCACAGATCAGTCATGAGAATGGGGCGAACTAACTAAGTTAAAGGACTGAGGAAATTGCTTAATACATAGCAAACCACCATCACTTTCACATTATACCTCTGGGTCCTGATGTCCATCCCTCTCACAAAGCCACCTGCTGACACAAACTCTCTTTACACATCCTCAGTTGACCATGAGTCCTAAGCGGGTAGCTGAACACAAGCCAGAATCTACGGAAATGGATCAACTTAGAACTAGTGCCCTGTGTCTACCTGTCCCCCATGACCTACCCATCTTAAAGCCATAAAAACACTTAAGAGCCAAAGTCCTGGTGTGACCTTTTACATGTTACCTGATGGCTCTGCATCTCATCCTTCTTGGACAGTTAGTTGTCCATGGCCCCAGTGGATGGTCCACACCCAGGCACATATGAAAGTAGTGACTGAGCTCATGGGGTTATTGATAACAGCTTAGAGAGAAAAGATGGCACAGAGTTATAAAGGACATAGGGTGGGGAGCCCTAGTGAATCCAGGAGAGAGGTAGAAAAGGATGTGTGTGCTCAAAACACATTGCATAAATTTATGTAATTCTCAAAGAATACAGAGAAACATTCTTTTAAAAACTATGCCTCCCTGCCCCACAGGGTGGTAACGGGCACAGTCCCCAGCATTGGTTCATAGCACGGCACCTCATTAAATTCTAACTGGAGCCAAGCCACTGCAGGTCCTCCCTCGCCACTGGGTTTCAAGCCTGCTAGTTGTGCCCATGGGTATCACCCACTCCTGGCCACAGGCAGACCACAGCAATCTGCTGATCTTCTCTATTTTAAGCTTCACCTCCCGGGGGCTGCTTCTGGCCATTCTAGGAAAGTTGGGCATCTTTGTCAAAGATGTAGTGTTTAGGCTTCCAGTAATCAGCCACAGAAAGTCCAAGAAGACTTCCAACAGTGGTGGCACTTTTATCTGGGGTGCCCAGTACAGCAGCCGCATGTGGCCAGTGAGCACCTGACATGTAGTTCAGTGACTTAGAATCAGACCTTTTCTGATTTCATTTCATTGTAATCCACTTAGATGTGAACTAGCCATCCACGATCGGCGGTGACTGTATGGGACAGGGAAACCTTAGACATGCTTCCAGTTAAAGCCATGGTGCCAGCAATGCACCCCAAGCAATCCATCTGGAACTTTCCATGTGTGTCTGGCATCTCTATGTGGCCTTTGTAGAGCTATCAAAACTGGCCTGTTAGCACATTCAGTGGCTATTTCCAAACACCGAACAACTGGACAAAACTGTGTGTTAAATGCAAGGAGACAGCGGGATGGCTCAGTAGGTAAGAGCATTTCCTGTGAAGCAAGAGGACCCAACTTCAGATCCCCAGCACGCACACTAAAAACCTGGGCATGTGTGCACACATGCCTACAGCTCCACGTGTCTGAGCAGAGGTAGAAACAGGAGGGCCATTGAGGCTTGTTGATCGCCAGCCTAGCTTCAGGTTTCGTAAGAGATGTTGTCTCAGGAGGACAAGGTGTGTAGTGATAAAGTAGAAAACCAATGTCTTTCCCGGGCTTACACACATGTACACACACACGCGCATGCACATACATGCATACACATATGTACACATGCATGCACACATACACATGCATGCGCACACACACACGTGCACACACAGACACACAACAGACAGATCAGTTCATGTCCTCCAGTCACTATATTTGAGGAACATTCAAAAATTGGAAATATTGCTTCATCAGCCCCAGAGGTTTCCATGTGGTGGGATTATTACAATGGATACTTCAACAAAGGAGAGAGAACGTGGGCCCCCAACTAAAAATCCTATGCACGGATTCAAAATGAAGGCCAAGGGGCAATTTCTCACAATTAGATCCTTGGTATTTCTGTTTAACTGAGTCAAAGATTCCACAAGAATTATCTTACTTCACAATATTTTTTATCTTAATCCTGCCAAGATCAGATTCCAAGAAGCAATAAAGAATATTAAGTTAGCTTTCACTTTAAAACAGTAAGTTTGTTAGGTTTGAAATCATAAACAAATTATCTTGTTTGCCTAACTGAGACTGGCCCTAGGAGAGACAGAGACTCATCTTCTCATTTGAAAAGAGAGCCTTCCCGTAGTCCTTTGGCTTCTATTCCAAGGTGTAAAATGTGTTACATGGATTATTCTCAGCAAGTTGTTCCAATCAAAAATAAGGCAAAAGAAAAGAATCTTGGCATAAATATAGAAAAGCTAGGAATGAAAGAATGTATTTACCTGTTGGCTTAGTTACCTGTCTATTGCTGTTGCAAAGCATCATGACCAAGACAAGTAGTAAAAGAAAACGTTTAATTTGGGGCTCACAATTCCAAAGGGTTAGAGTCTATGACCATCCTGGCAGGGAACATGGCAGCAGGCAGGCAGGCATGTTGCTGGAGCAGTAGCTAAGAGCTCACATCTTGAACCACAAGCAGGAGGCAGAGAGAGCTAACTGGGAATGTCATGGACTTTTGAAACCTCTTAAGCCAGCCCCAGTGACAGACCTCCTCCAATAAGGCCACACCTTCTAATCCTTCCAAAACACTTCACCAACTGGGGACCAGGTATTCAAATATATGAGTCTATGGGGGCTATTATCTTCCAAAGCATCATACCTGCTATTTCATAAACATCTACCAAATGTTTACTGCATGTCAAGGTGGCACATGAAACAATGGGGCACCCATGAATTCTGGGGCAAGTTTATAATAACCACTATTTCTAAATTACATGAGACACAAAAGATACTTGGAAGCACACACAAAAAGGAGCAATACCCGACACAGGGAAGTCAAGAAAGCATCAGGAATTGTGACTCACACCCATAATCCCAGCACACTGGAGTCTGAGACAGGACTATTATCATGAGTTCAAGGCCAGGATGGGCTACAGTGTGAAATTCTGTCTCAAAAAGAACTAAACAAGAAAGGAAGAGAGGGAAGGAGGAGAGGGAAAGAGAACAAGAAGGAAAGAGGGGGGAGGGAGGGAGCATCAAGAAAGACTTTACTAGGAGTTTTACCAAGGTATCTTGTAAGTAGGCACCTTGACAAAGAAATAGGGACATCCCAAGCAAGGATGAGAACAAGAACATGCAGAGAACACAGGAAGAAGGTGAAAGCAAGAAGCGGTGATGGCCTTCTGCAATAGGGAGAAAGCAGCACACTGGCTCTGTCTTCATTTTGCAGCCTCTTGGTGCTCTTGGTCCCTCTTGGCCCCCTTGGTCCTCTTCCAAATGCATGCCACCAGTCCAAACATACAGTGGCCCCCTGGCCGCACTCCATTATGAGAAGGCTCTACACTGAGACCCACCGACAAAACCTAATGATCTTGCTTTAACAGTATCTCAGCAAACCCCCCAGAGATGTGGGTTTACTACCTCTAGGAAAAGACTCCATACTGTGGTGGTGAGGTGCCAGCTAGACACTCAATGACTGTCTAAAGACTTTAGAGGAATTGGAGACCCATTCGTGTGGGCTGCCTGTGTGGTCACATGTTGCAGTATTTAACAGAAAAGATAAGAGACACTAAATTACAGTTAATTTAATGAGAGCAAGGTCAGAAGGCTGAAAGTGACCATAAGGTACAACTCAACTGAGTGGCTCAGAAGAAAAGAGACCATGAGGACCAAGGGAAGTGTGGGGCTGTTTCTGAGCCAAGCCTGCCTGTAGTGATATGGGGGGCGCAGGCCTGCTTTTTATCCCGCCCAGCTCCCGCACGGCTAGCTTAACACCCGAAATA
>LOJH01032798.1:0-15983 GCA_001685095.1 Ellobius talpinus
TCCTCTCCAAGATGGACGTAGGTTAGAATCTTCCTGATAAGCCACCACCTCATGGTGTTACACACATTAATAGAAATGGGTTAAGTAAGATTAAAAGATTAGCCAAAAAGAGGCTAAATATAATGGGCCAGGCAATGTTTAAATAAACACAATTTGTATGTTGTTATTTCGGGATATAAGCTAACCATGCGGGAGCCGGGCGGGACAAAAAGCAGGCCTGCTCCCCTTTTCACTACATTCCTCTTTCTTCACATATTCATCAGTACATTGTTAATTTTTGTTGTTGTTGTTTTGATAGTAGGCAATATAACTCATATAAGGGACCATCATCTTGTGGTTTGAATTGCACTACCCTAATAGCTAATGCTACTGAGTAATTTCATAAGTCTAATGGCCATTTGTATGTATTCTTTTTAGCAAATTTTATTCAGATTTTAGCTTATTTTAAATCTTTTTCTATTGAATTAAGTTCCCAATATTTTCTAGATATTAGCCTCCTGTCAAATAATACTTCATTAATATTGTGTGCTATTCTGTGTATTATCTCTTTATTCTGTTGACTGTTAACCATAAAGAGATCTTTTAACTTGGTCTATCATTAGCCAATTTTTGTCTTTGTTCACTTACATTTTAGGTTAGCTAGAATACATATATTTCATATCCATATATCTGCAATTTTACATCATTGTTTATTTCTGTTACTCTAATAAACAATTATCTATCAATATGGTTGTTTTGGAGTCTGTACTCAGTTCACTGCTCTGTGTATCTTTTGTGGCAAACTTCTTTGATGACAATACCATGCTGTGCTGTGTTCTATATCTCTTTAATATACTTTGAGGTCTGGTGGTGTGATGTTTCCAGCTTTGTTACTTTAGTTCAAAAATGCTTTGGGCTATTTTGCTTTTCATAGTTTCATGAAAAATTCAACAACTTTTTTTCTAATTCTCTGACGAATGTCTTTGACATTTTGATGAAGGCTGTAATTGATCTCTAGGATACTTTGTCTACTATGGACCTTTCTTTAGACATTTCAGATCAATTCTTTGACTGTGGACTTTAAGTAGTATTAGTTCTTTTAGTCCACAAACATGTAATCTCTTTCCATTTACTTACACATTTTCAGTTAATTTCATCAATTGTTAATAGTTTCCATTGCAAGGAGCTTTTTCTTCTCTGGCTAAATTTGTTCTTAGCCATTTTGTTTGATATGGGTATCACAGTATTATAAATTGAATCATTCTCAACTGCATTCACAGATCTTTTGTTTTACTATAAGTACATGCATGCTACTCAGTTTTGTCTGCTTGACTGAATCCTGTTTACCTCTGTCAGTGAAGTTCCCAACACTTGATACTTGGCTGTAATGACATTTCATTTGTACTTTTAATAAATAAAGATTACCTAAAGATGAGAAAAGTAAAACAGCCACACTTGCCAGTCGTACAGACCAGGCAACCATAACAAACATTTTTAATCACAGCAGCCATACTAGTTTGCCATAAAAAAAACCTAGGTAGTATTAGTGCATGCCTTTAATCCCAGCCCTAGAGAGGAATGTAAGATGGGAGGGGAGAGCTCTAACACACAGTCTCATTCTAAGATTCCTGGAGGCAGGATCATTATTTTTAAACAGGGGTCAAGCTAAGAGCCAGTGACTGGCTATTTTGCTTTTCTGACCTTCAGGTTGAGATTTTATTAATTGTATGTCATTTGGCAACCAACTTTAGGAGCATGAATTTATGAAAATGCTGTTTTCCTGAGACTTTTTAGCCACCAGCTAAGGCCAGAGCTGGACCCAAAGCTAGCCACCTGGGTTCAGAAGAAAAATTAGCACTCCCAGCACCCATCTGTTTTGGCTTAGCTTACATGTGAAAATAGAGAAAACACAGAGTCTGGATACTGCATGTTATTGTGTTGTCTTTGAATTGTTTAAGTACTGGGGAAGGAGCAACAGCTACTGAAAGACATTTGATAATAAATGCTGTTGGATTAACCCAACCTGTATATCTTGAAAATGCCTTAACTTCAAATTTTAAGTCAAAAAATATGTTACTTTGGAAAGAGATTTTTCTTTTGTTTTCATAGGAAATGAGAGGATGTGGATTCATTCTAGGTTAAAAAAAATCAGGTTTGATCAAGGAAAACCCCCTGCAAAATCTTCAGTAGGAGTGGATGGCCCAGATGATTTAATGTTTCATTGATCCTCTGTTGCAATTACTTCTGAGTTCTACATCTAGAACAGCCTACAGAATACTGGAGTCAGGACTTGACTATAATCCTAAATTTTCTTTGAGTCCCGGTAAGATTATCAATGTCCCCAATCAGCAGGAAGTAGCCTAGAAAACTATGCCTACATTCCCCCCCAAAAAATGGTTTATGGATGTTTGTCTTTGTTTAGAGTGTTGGTTACAATTTGTTATGGTTAATGGTCAGGAAAAAAGATAAACAAAGGAGATTAGATTCAGAGTTCTTGTTTTGAAAAAAAAGGGGGGAGTGCTGTGGGGAATGCTTTCATACCCTGAAAAGGTTGTAAAATGCTGATCGGGCAGTAGCCAGGCAGGGAGTATAGGCAGGGCAACTAGACTGTCTCAGAAGAGGAAAGGCTCAGTCTGTAGTCACCAGCCAGACACAGAAGAAGCAAGGTGAGAATGTCTCACTGATTAAAGGTACCAAGTCACATGGCAAACATATACAAGAATTGTGGATTAATTTAAGATGTAAGAGTTAGTTAATAAGTTAGCTAATGAGCTACTCGGTCGAACAGTTTATAATTGTTATAAGCCTCTGAGTGTTTCTTTGGAACTGAACACCTATGGGACTGGGTGGGACAGAAACTTACATCTACACTTCACTGCTGAATTTTATCAAATGTGTAAAGGAATAAATCTCTAAACTATCCAAAATATTGCATAGGAGAGAACACTTTCGAATTTATTCTGTGAGCCTAGAATTACCTTAGCTACAAACCAAATAGGAACACAAAAACAACAAAGGAAAGTCATAGGCCAATATCTCTAGTGAGCATAAATGCAAACATTTTTAGCAAATACTAGCAAACCGAACCCAAGAACACATTTCAATGGCACTTCTTTATCATGAACTGAGATTCATCCTTGAATGCATGCTTGTCCAACATATTTAAAATAATGTATGTGATGTAATACACAAAATTAACAGAATCCAGCACAGAAACTACATGATCATTTTAATAGACGCAATAAATCATTAAACAATACTTTGCATCCCTTTGTGACTGAAAAACGTCACAGCAAATTATTCATTGAAAGAATGGATCTCAAAATAATAAGTAGACAAAATCATGATGATATAGAAAACAGAATGTGACAAAGAAGTTAACTTTTTATAATATTTACTAAACAGAATACAAGAAGTCTCAGCCAAAGAAATTAGACAAGATAAGAAATAGAGGGAATTCAAATTTGGGGAGAGGAAGTCAAACTGTTCATTTATACAGATATTACATTATAAGTAGAAAACCCTAAAGATCTCCACCAAACTCTAATGGAACTACTAAACAAATCCAGTATGTTCATAAGTTATGACATCTATTGACAACAAAGGTCAATAGCCATATTGTGTAATGGTTTGGGAGCCTCTTGGAAAACCTGAAATTCAACTCAATATTGGGTTTCTCGTGCCCAGTATTAGAACTTTTGTTTGGTGATATTTGACTTTTATAAGAAGTATTGTCTTCTCAGATGGAAATTTTCATTTAAACTATATATATATGTATAGCTATACACTGACTCACATGTATTATAGGTATTTTAGGTAGATAGTTAATAGTACAATTCCATAAGACTTTTTCATATATCCTTACTGTTGTCTTACTCATTCCCCCCTCTTTTCTATTTAACTTCATAACCTTTCCTACTTAGAGCCTCCTGTCTTTCCCATTTCCCCCAGGAGATCATTTGGATCCTATCATTCCTATCTCTACTGCTACCTCACCCTCCACCCTACTTATGATCCCTTTTTACTTTCCTGGTTTCTGTTGTTATTGAAGGATATGCATTCCCACCTAAAATGCCCCCAGGAGGTGGAAGGGAAGTGCCTACTGTTGAAGACACCATGCACTTCAGACACAAGTCCTAGAATTCCCTAAACTAGAACTACCTAAAGGCCTCCTCTCTGAGGAATAGCTTTCATGGTACCATAAGGCACCATTCAAACTTCCAAAAGAGGGAAGTCCTATCTGTCTGTGATATCTATGAACCACCACAATGACCACCGTGGCACAAAACTCCAAGGGTATAGTAGTGGCACACATAGCTTGGTGGTTACCAAATAGCTCTATATTTGGATTTAAGACCCTCTCAGCAAGAGGGAAAGCTTGCCTAATATTGGAAACCTGGGCAACTACCTTCGGCTAGTAAAGATGTGAATCTTGTAGAAGAACCTACAGCAGCCACCTTACTAAACAAGCCTAATCCCTATGTACATGCTATATATTTGTCATAATAGCTGCATATAAGTGTAGTCCTCATACCTCATTAATGACATTTGTATTTACAACAGATGTGGACTATTATAGTAAACCACAACTAATTAAAATTCATAGTTCTGGAGCCCAGTATTAACTAATACATTTATAATAAGTTGCTGTGCCTAACGCTGTGTAATCACTTAAGAAGAGGCAGTGGAAAGATTATAAAAGAGTTAAAGGAAAAATCAAGGAGCTTTCTTCGAGATTGTACCTGCTAGTACTGACAGAAGGAACACCCATGGATTATCACAAACATGACTGTCTGAAATGATTTGAGTAAGTACAACAATAATACACATGGTTATGTGATTACGAGACAACCCAGAAGGCCTCAAGTCTACATAAAGAACTACAGGCAACTAAGGAAAGAATCTACTGGGAGAGATAGTCTTCTCCAGGAATGGGCACACCAATTGATGATTATCCAATACCAGATGGTCAGCTCTAAAAATATGCATACAAATAACATTGTAAGACTGAGCAGGATGTACTCATCTACTTAGGAAGATATAAATATTCTCTCTTACATATTATGTTACTTCAGCTCTCCCATCCATTCTCACTTCATGGTCCAAGGGAGCTGATATTGCATATTCAGCCACATTTTTTTATTTTCTTCTGAGACTAAGATTGAAGGTTGATGGCAAAAGTTTCAATTCTCCTTTCCCATTAAAAAGTTTGTTTTCAGCCTGCTTCTATGACATTTCCCAAATCTTATTAATATAAGCCATGTGGCTTTTACCTGAACTTACATAAAAAATAAAATCAAGAATAAACATTATCAATTTTGCCACAATTATAATAATTAAAATTATAGACTTGAAAGAGTAAATAAAATAATTAAGACTAAATATATTTTAAGAGCTTATTGTGTGCTACGTGCTAAATTTTCTATTTAAATTTTCTACGTGCTGTTTATTTTCTATTTAAAGCAATTATATTAAATGAGAAAAATGAAGCTCCAAAAAGCTAAGCAATGCCCTTCAAGTCATATGGCTGTGGTTATGTCAAGTCAGAGTCCCAGATTATTTCATATTCCATGGCTCTGCTAATAATACTAAGTCAGTAGAGTAGAATAGAGTTATCACAAAGGGTCTGAACATACAATATCATTTGATATTAAGATAAAGTTGTAGTACAACCATTAAGGAAAACAGTGTGGATGTCCTTAAAATTAAAAGTGCAACTGTCACCCAATCCTGTGCCCAACTTCCTTATATACAGCCAGAATAAATAAATGAGCATGTCAAAGAGGTACTGTTCACTGATGCATTATTTACAGCTTCAGATTATGAAATCAATATAAATTCTCATGGATAGATGAAGTGACAAAGAAAATATGGGTTAGTTAGATAGACAGCTATATTGGTTAGAAGGTAGGTTAGGAACACAGTGGTGGCTATGGAGACCTCAATGCAAGGTGGTAGAAAATGAAAAGATGTTTGAGTAGATACAAAATTCCGTTAGTTCTGGAGGGCACATTCTGAAGTTCTACTGTAGAGCATGGCACCTAGACACTTAAAAATGGCTGAGAAAGTAGATTATAAATATTCCTACCACAGAAAAATTAAGATAATAGACATGGAAATTAGCTTGAGTTATCATTTCACAATAGACTTAAGATATCTTGAATATATATATAGGTTTTATTTGTCTGTTATCCCATGATAAAAGAATGGGAGGAATTATCAATTCAATCAGTAAAAATAAATTATGGAATAATGATACTAAGTTACCAATTTGTTACGTAGTAAAAATGCAAGTTGGCCTGGAACTAACTCCTGTAGACCAGGCTGGCTTCGAACTCACAGAGATCCGCCTGCCTCTGCCTTCTAAGTGCTGGGATTAAAGGCATGTGCCACCACTGCTGGGCACAGGTTGGTTTCTTAATGTACAGCATAGAAAATTAATTCTATATGCAGTTTTTAAAATTATAAAACTGTTGATTAAAATATATTGATATGTCTGGTCTAATACTGATTGCACAAGAAGTTATGTGCATATGCATGTACATGTGTGTGTGTGTTTATGGCATGTGTGTTCAGGTACCTGTAGAAGCCAGTAGAAGGTGTCAGATACCATAGAGAAGGATTTAAGGCCATTTTGAACCATCTAATATGGGAGCAGTGCCGAGATATCATCCAGATCTTGTGGAAGAACAGCTAATGCTCTTAACCTAGAATTTATCTCACTATGAGTGATAAGATGCAAGGGAAGAAACTTCTTTGATTTTATGACCACTGTCAAAACCAGAAAAAAATTAAGAAGAAAAGGCGAAGATATATAGCACAAAATGAATCCTGAAAACATTCTTGATCTGCTTTGTAAAATTTCATTTAGATGTGAATACACTAAATATTGACAAAAGTCATAAATAGTAGTCAAGGAAATGAACAGATTAATAATAAACCTTGAAACACATTCAACATAAATAAAATGCCCTACTAAAGCACATGTGTCAAAAACTCATAAGAGAAACCATAAGTCTTCATTGGATTGCATTATAACTATGTATTGATGGGACTATTTCAGAAAAGCACTTAGACAGAATGACTCGAAACCGTTTGAAAAATCCATATTTTTTAAATCTCAAACCCTGCCCTTCTAATCCTTCTTTATGCATCTATTTTATAAGTTTAGTGAGACATTGTGTTCTTAATTAGACTTATTGCTGTGTTATTTGAAGCGACACAAGAATATGTGTATTGTATTCTACAGAGGGTGTACAATAGCATAATGTGGAAAGCACTTGCAACTGACAAGAAAAGAACCCATATTTTCCCCATTTCTAAGAGATATAGAGAGTTCTGTGAGCTCTGTGAGCCAAAGTTTTCTTAGTTGTGAAGTTGCCTTAATCATTATAGTAATGATCTTCCTGATCATGGAGTTGCTCAGAGGGTAAAATATTAATAAATGCAATAGTAAACCATAATTGATACACAGTGTTGTTGATTTTTTGAATTATCACAATTACTATTGCATTATTATTATTACTGTACATTTATTTTATAGTATTTTATTTAACCACAAATATCTCTTTTAATAATTTACTTATTTTAAATACCAATAATAGATTCCCCTCCCTCCTCTCCTCCTGTTCCTTCCCCCACCTCCCTTCTAACTCCCTGCCCCCATGCATTCCTCCTCTGTCTCCATTCAGAAGGAGTAAGGCTTCTCCTGGGAGTCAACAAAGCATGGAATACCGAGTTGAGGCAGGACCAAGCTCTTCCTCCTTGCTTCAAGGCTGGGTAAGGCATTCCACTGTAGGGAATAGGTTCCAAGGAACCTCATTCTTCAGTGACAGGTCCTTGTCCCACTGTTAGGTACCCCACAAAAGACCAAGCTACACAACTGTAACCCACGTGCAGAGGGCCTAGATGGGTCCTATGCAGGCTCTCTAGCTCTGGGTCCAGAATCTGTGAGCTAACACAATCTCAGGTCGGATGTCTCTGTTGGTTTCCTCGTCATGATCTTGACCCCCTCCACTTGCTCATATAATCCCTCCTCCCTCTCTTCAACTGGATTGCCAGAGCTCAACCGAGTGCTTCTCTGTGGATCTCTGCATCTGCTTCCATCTGTTACTGGATGAAGCCTCTGTAATAACAATTCGGGTAGTCACTATTCTGATTACAGGGGAAGGCCAGTTCAGGCACTGACTTCATTATTGCTAGGATTCTTAACTGGGGTCATCTTTGTGGGTTTATGGGAGTTTCCCTGCACCATGTTTCTCCCTAACTCCATAATGCCCCCTACATCTGTTGTATTACTCTCTCCCTACATTCTGCGCCCAACTCTACCATCCCTGATCCCTCATAAATAAACAACAACAACATCTAAAATTTATGAGGATATGAGTGAAGTAATCTTATCAACAAGAAGAAAAAGATCAGAGTCCTGTAGAGCTTGGCTTTGGCCAAACCCAACAGGTACTCATGCTATGAATTCTCAAAAGCCACAAAAAAGTACCTGTATATTGAGTCAACAGAAAACATACAGCTAATAATTTTATTTTAGGGTTAAACATTTAAGAAATAAGACAATGATTCCTGGTTTTACTACTCCTATTTCATACAATATGGTGATATTCCTGCCTTTTCATGTTGAGTGTTAAAATTACAGAACATCTGCTACACTTGGATGTTCAAAGACTAACATGACAATATAAAGTGTTGGCAAAGATGGAAGGCAAAAGAAAATATTATAAACTGCTGGTGAGAATACAAAAGGCCACAGCTACTTTGAGCACTGGCAGTGCCTTTACAAGTTAAGCACACTCTACTTTATAACTTAGAAATACTTTCTTTGGGTATTTACTAAACACAAATAAAAGCATATGTCTATTCTAAAAGTATTGTGATGTACGAAAAATATATGTAGATTGGAAATGATATCAAACTCTGAACTGGAACTTGGCAAATAAAGTCAACTAAATGAAAAACCTACTGTGTCTCTATATGCTACCTATAAATAATTATAAATTGTATTTCAATACTATTCAAAAATCTACCTCCAAAAGGTAATTATTTAAGAATAAATCTAATAAAGAAGGTAAATATTTTGTATACTCTTAACTACAAAATATTGAGAGGTATCATAGAAGATGTAAACAGTCAGATATACCAAAAGACTGTGTATTGTTTAGCAATGTCAACTCTACTCCAAATTTATTTGTGCAATCAAAATGATCCCTACCAAAATAGTAGGATTTTTGTGAAAATCAGCAAAAAGCTGATTCTAAAATATATGTAATAGATTAAAGGGCTTGGAATGACAGGAAAAGAGTAGAATAGAAGGACTCACATTGTTTGATTTCAGAGTAATCAAGAGAAGATCTTGGCAAAGGGTAAGTACACAGATAAATGGGAAAGAATAGATAGTCCAGAAATCGATCAATGCATATATAATAACTGATCTTGGACAAAAGTTCCAAGGACCTTCCAGGAACAGATCATAGTGTTTTCTTTAAAAGTTACTGGAACAATTGTGTTTGCATATTCAGAACTATGAGTCTTTACCCATACATCATGGATCTAATAAAATTAATTCAAAGTAGACAATAATTTAAATGTGGAACCTAAAATGTAAAGACCTCCAACAGAAATCATAAAGCACAGCTCTTGCTATCCATTTGGTGAAGGGATTTCTGGATTGGAAACAGAGAGCACCAAGTGGGAAAGAGTGTGTTCATCAACTAGAATTCAGTGAATTAAAGTGGTCCCTTTAAAAGTCTCTGTTCAGTTGAAAACAAACAAGCACGTGAAAAAATACTGGCCAAATTCATACTTGACAAAGAAATGTTATTCACAAATATATAACCAACTCATATTTTAAAAGTTAGTAAACAACTAAAAAAAGAAATGTGTTTGATTTGATTGATCATTACAAAAGACAGAGTTACTGTAAAAGTATAAATTACACATTTAGTGTGCAGATATTAGGGAGACCAAAATAGAGACAAGAGACTGAAGGCACCATAGTAAAAACAGCTATTTAAGGCAAACAAATCATATACAGTGTGAGAATGTGAAGCAAGAGAAACCTCACACACTGCAAAATGCAAAATGCCATAGCCAACAGGAATTCTTCAAAAGTTGAATTACCTTATACATGGTGATTATTGGTGCTCTTCTTACACATTTATCCAGTGCAAATCAAAGCATTTGTTTATACTAAAACTTTATGCGAACAATTATAGCATATAAGTATTAATATCCTCACATTGAAGTTAAGTACAATCAAATGGACACAATGGGTTTACTTATAGTAAAATAATGTACATTCAATATAATAGATTCTGTGTCTGATTCAAACATACAGAGTGAAATAAATTGCATCCAAAATTAAAATATTGTATAATAATTAACAGTTTTCAGGAGTTGGGACTGGAAGATGATGACCAGCCTTTGGCTAAACCTCTTCGTAGGAAATATTATACAAAATGAGAGATTTCCCAAATTGTCACACCCCCAAGAACTATGTGTAAGGGGATCTGCTTTACTGAGTATCAATTATATTTCAATAAAACAACTTTAAAATAACAAGCAGGACCTGTGACATAACGAGAGTTCCGCAGTCTCACAGATCTTCAGCTGCACTAGAATCCTTTCTAGCACATTCTGTTCCATCACCACTGCACACCTACCTGGGCTGAGGATCTGAGTTAGTGGATTATTAACTACGGCAAGGGTTGTTTAGTTTTGGATTTCGCAGCATCCCAAAGATTTTTTGTCTCCTTCGCCTTTTAGTTAAAGATGTTGAGTTCATTCTTATTTAGAGACACACACATTACTGAAAAGTGCTACTTAAGCTGAAAAAGTAAAGAAAGTAGGGAAGTTGCGGTGGAGTGGTAAAATTTGTACAGTTGATAATCCTGTTTTTGCTTAACCATCTTGGGGGCATGGGGCTGAGTGTTGTTTGGAATCTTGTTACTAAGTCAGGTTGTAAGAAATGCAATTTTACTATTTTTATAAATCCTAACAAATTTTACATCTTAAATAAATAGAAAAACTTAAAACATGATAAACCAGGTGACCCTGAACATTGAGTTCCCACCCTCTATCAACCAAGTCCCTCCTAACAGGTAGTGTCTGAGCTCCATGTCTGGGAATTTCCAAGCACCAGCTTTCCCCAGTTAATCTCGTGCAGATTTTCTTAGATTGTCTTGAAAGGGTATGGGCTGAAGCCATTAAAAAGCTCAAAGAAAAAATGGAAAATAAGCCACCATCCCCTCCCAGGGCTCAGTAACTGTAGTATAGTTGCCTAGAGAAGGTAAGATGATAAAAGGAATTGGAGAAAATATTTTAAATAAAGATAAATTTTCTGAATCCCAGTGCATTTTACAGCCAACAATTATTTGGTGTATTTTTATGTTCTCATTTTAAGCATAAACTTTATTATTCATAAGACTAAGTTAAATATATGGGCTAAGAAACCTATATGAAGATATGAAAAACATAACAGTGATTATCTTAAGTGATATGACAAATGATCTTTTGTTAAAATTTTAAGATGTGTAAGAATCTGGTGGAAAATTATTTCCTGACTCATTTTTTGAATTCCCATCACTCTCTGGGTTTAAAAGACTCTCTCTTTGCAGCCTAGGCTAGACTAGAGCTTACTACATACCTAGGATAGCCTTGAAATTGCAGTGGTCCTCCTCCATCAGCCTCCTTCATGCTAGGATTATGAGTATAAGCTTCTTTCTCCTTCCTCCTTCTATATTGAACTGTTACTTCCCAATTAAAGTTCTATCACTTTTTTTCCATTTTCCTACTCATATCACCTGTATCCTGCTTGTTCCCCTTCTATCCCCCTCACCATTGTCCCCTTTTGTTTTCCTGGTATCCGTGGTTACTCCAGGTTACATATTCACATCTGAAGATTTGGAGCTAGTAAACTTTTCTAGTTCCATTCATTCACCTGAAATTTTGATGATTTCATTTTGCTTTATAGTTGAATAATAGTATCTCATTGTGTTCATCTACAGCATTTTCATTATCTGTTTATCTGCTGAAGGACATTTATTTGTTTGCTAAAACCTCAAGGAATCATTATTTTATTTATCTAAAATTATGTATAATACATATGAGTGTATATAATTTTATGTATATATATACATATAAACATATATATTGCTAACAACTGTCTAACGAAAGTTAAGCTACACCCAATAGGAAGAAAATCATGTTTGGCACGAGAAACTTACCTGACTTCCTGGGGCTAGAGTTCTTGGATCTTAGAGGAAAACCCTACACCACGATTAGACCAGGATATCTCCTAACTGCATTCTGAAATTCTTATACACACAGATAAGTGTAACTTTCAACTAGCACCAGAGAAGCTTCTCGGTAAAGCGAAGAACAATACAGATAGCCACACCTGGTCACAGTGGCTAGCCCAGCACCAGTGGATGCATCTACAGCAACACACCTAAGCTTCCTAGAAGATCTGCTGTCAGTGACAAGCAGGTCTATTGTGAGACTGTGGCTCCTAGAAATGACAGGGAAGCTACAGCCATGCTACCTCAACATTATGGTTGTCTACACAATACTTTAATAATGACAGTATCAAATAGACATTCTAATGGGAAAGGGAAGTATTACAAAAATACCAAGGCAAACAATGATGCCTGATAGCGGCAGAATTATTATTTCCCAGACATGACCCCACTTAGTGGTTATCCAATACAAAGTGAGGTCAATGCTGAAACTATATATACACAAGAAACAACAAATGAATTCAGTAGATTGTATTGTATATTATGCATGAATATGCAACAATAACTAAGGAAAGAGAGATCATAAATGTATTAGGGGTGAGGGGACATGGGAAGGATTGAAGCGAATATTCATGAGAAGAGTTGGAGGAAGGCAGGGGAAGTGATATAATATTTTAATTAAAATTTAAAATGATGGAAGCTGCCACACCCTACTCCTTTTATTAATCCAGTATATTCCTTCCATGTTCTATTTTTAGGCAACCAATGTAACAAGTCTTCCTTGTTCTGATGTCTGTTCTTATTGTAATGTCTTTTGAACTTGCTAGGGATTCCAGGAATGTATGCTCTGAGTGGGATAATCTCTGCCTTGGAAATGTGTTCAATGTACAGCAAGACTTGAAAAAGCGAGATCTAGTAAAGGGAAATGAACATGAGTGCCATTTAACAGTTTTTCAGAAACTGTGTTTGCCGTGGGCTGTGAAAGCCAGATGACAATACAATAGTGCTGTGGAGGGGATCAATAGAGTGAGGAGGCAGGATGATGAAGCTTGTGAGGATGAGAGGACCAACTGCAGCCCAGCCCAGAATAACAGTCTCCCTGATTCTCACGCTTCAGGCACTGCTATTATTGGTGATAATTACGTGCACGCAAAAGTTACAGCCACTTAAGGTTTCCCATTTCCCAGCCTTTGTGCTTAGGGAAGATTTACCTTAGCCACTATTTCTAGAGGTTCCTTCCTTATTTATACTGAAATAAAACCTCTGGGGTCATGTGCAGCATTTGGAGGAGTCCATCATTTGTCTCAGGAGAAGGCCAAAGTGTTCTATCTCAATTGCATCCTGTCCTACAGGTACCTTAGACAGTATTGTTTCTGCAAAAAGTTTTCTCCTTGTAAATTAAAAAAATAAGAGTGTGTACAGGATCATAATTCTTCTCTGTACCTAACTCTCTCAGTTACAATAATTTTCTTTGTCTAGTAGAGCAAGAAAGTAATATATACAGAGAGCTGGCATAACAAACTGAGCTGTCAGCATCCTGCATATTAGCTAGGCAGTAGTACCTCACAACTGTTGTATATTAAGTAAGAATGGAAGGAGAATGCATGTCTCTGTGTGTAATTCCCTGGCCTACCCTTCATAAGCACCACAAAAATGTGCATCTTTCTATAAATTGCATCTTCCTAAGGAAATCAACAGCATCCTCTAGATAGTGTCCAGTTCCTGATGTTAGTCCTGTAACATGGTAAATACTTCCACATCGATTCGTTTGGGCACACACTGTGGTGAATGCAGTAAGTGAACTAGCTAGTATCCCCTTTAAAGTCAGTAACCACATGGAGTCCATATATAGGTCACGCTGGTGTGTGTTTGTCATGAGTTTTCAGGCACACACTCATGTGTCTGGAAGTCAGAGGACAACTTCCACTGTTGCTCCTCAAAAGCTGCACACTTGTGGTTTTTTTCTTGTTTTTTTTTGTTTTTGTTTGTTTGTTTGTTTTTGAGATACAGTCAGTCTCTGATTTGGAGCTTGTCTTTTGATTGGACTTGACTGGCTAGCCACTGAGTCCAGACATATACCTGCTACCTCCCTGGAGCTAGAATCACAATAGACAGCCACTAGCATGCCTGTCTTTCTTCCTCCCCTCTCGCCTTCCTTTCTTCTCTTCTCTTTCTTCCTTTCTATTTTCTACATTTCTTCCTTTCTTCCCTCCCACTTTTTCACATTCTTTCTTTGAAATATGGGTTCTGGAGACTGAACTCAGGTACTCATGCTAACAAAACAAGCACTTTCCTGACTGAACTACCTCCCCAGACCCTAGAGTTCATCTTGGTTCTGCCCACTGCTGACATAGTCTACATTTTGTGGACTTGCAATCTTCCTCATAACTCAGTTTGCTCAAAGTTGTCTGTTTCAGTAGCTTCTACCAGGGAAATTTTTCAAAGAAATCACTATATATATCAATATCAGATCCATAACATATATAAACACTCCATGAATTCAAGACTGTATAGACAGTTCTATCAATTATGTCAAAATCTCAAGGGGTGAATCTGATATGCAGACAAGTTTTGAACTCGTCATTCGGATAGCAAAGGTCAGCATGATTGGCTATTGCTCTCATTTATTTTTCAGGTATTGACCTTGTCAATCTGATATATTGTAATGAGCCCAAGCCCTCAGCTATTTCTCATTCAAAAATCATTTTCCTTGAATTATACCTACCACTTCATGTCCTTTTTTGCTAACAAAGTCCTGGGTCTAGAATGATGATTATAATGCTACTAGTTACATCACTGTGATTCATATCTCTTACTTTGTGTGTCATCTTCCTAGCAAAGAGTACAACTGATAGACAATGCCCACTCCATGTTTTCTCCCTACCTTGGGAGAATACAAGCAAGGAAAATCAGAAAAGGATACATCAGCAATTCAACATGTGGGTCCCCAGCCCTTTAGAGTCACATATCAGATATCCTGCACGCCAGTTATTTACATTATTATTTATAATACTAGCAAAATAACAGTAATGAAGTAGCAATAAAAATAATTCTATGGTTGGGTTCAACAGAGCCCCCAAAGGTTTCAGCATTAGGCAGAATCACTGACCAACATTTTGTCTCCTCTAGTGAAACAGCAGTGTCCTGGATGAGACAGGATCTTGTGCTTTAGCTTAAAAGTACGATGTGTGTGCAAATGTGCTCTGTGATCTCAACTTTCAGCTTCTCACCTGTAACACAAAGGTGCTGGGCAGTCACTCCCAAGTTTGTTCACACCTTAGATGTTTTTTAAGGAGCCTGCAAGAGTCCCTCCCAGTTTTCAAATCATTAAGAATGGGACTTATCAGGAGTGATGCTCTGGACATTACATACTTAATGAGCTTCTCAAATGTAGTTTATGCACCTGAAAAAGCTTTGGCTCATGTTTGGAGACCTTTAGACGGGATGACTTTCAAGGGCATGTCCAGAGCTAATTATCTGTGATTATAGGTCAAAGAAATAAACAGAGAAAAAAATGAATTCATGTGTTCCCAGGACTAACATTTTGTTAGTGTGACATCATCGAGAGGTAGTGGCTCTAACCACTGTTACCAAACCCTGGTACCTAGTGTGACATCATCGAGAGGTAGTGGCTCTAACCACTGTTACCAAACCCTGGTACCTAGTGTGACATCATCGAGAGGTAGTGGCTCTAACCACTGGTACCAAACCCTGGTACCTAGTGTGACATCATCGAGAGGTAGTGGCTCTAACCAC
>LOJH01032799.1:5526-16449 GCA_001685095.1 Ellobius talpinus
CTTACCCCCCTTCTCCCCTCCATCCCCCCCATCCACTCCTCCTTTCTACTCAGAAAGGGGCAGGACTCCATGGATATTGACAAAACACGGCCTATCAAGTTGCAGTAAGACTAAGCATCTCCCCTTGTATGAGACTGGGCAAGGCAACCCAGCATAAGGAGTAGGCTCCCAAAAGTCAGCCAAAGAGACAGAGATATTCCCTGTTCCCACTGTCAGTTGTCCCACAAGAAGACCAAGCTACACAACTGTCACATATATGCAGAGAGCCCTGGTCAGTCCCATGCAGGTTCCCTGGCTGTCGGATCAGACTCTGTGAGCCTCTATGAGCCCAGGTTAGCTTAACCATCTGCTTTTATGGGAAAGACATCAATCAAATGTCAATCCCAGCTGACTTAAAACATGACCACTTGACTTAGAAGAGAGCCAACATTACATAAAGAAGCTTGGTGATGTGGTGCAGTAATACCTCCTCCTTATATAGTTTTCATTAATTAATGCTTCCTCATTTATTTGTTAAATTTTGTGGCGTTTTTATAGAAATATCTGAAGTTCCAAAGAGGAACCCACAATGGCAAAATAATGGCTGTAGAAGTTTCAATAAAAAGAAGACATTTAGTTCGAAACTGACACGGACTTTAGACAGGAATGAATAAATGACTACAGTCTGGCTTGGCTAGAGTGCATAATTGTGCTTCTAAATTGTAGTGCGGTATAAACATTTTACCACCCCAAATTCATCGCTCCAGCTATTTATGAAATGTGTGAGCCTCTACAGACAGTGATTCGGGTTTAGGCCAGAGGCTTTAAAGCAGTGGGGCTTTGTGGGGTACACAGGAGTGACTGACTTGCTTTCAACAAATAAACATGTGGGGAAATCATCAATTTGAAATTACATACTTTCTTTGAACTTATTATGGCCAGTGCATGATAAATGTTTGATTAAGTGGGAAAGACCATCAATTTGCAAGTGGAAGATAGAAACAAAAAACATGTTCAATCGATGGCAGCATGCTATGCCAAAAAGTATTGAGTCCATTATCCAACATCAGTAATGGATCCCTGAGATGAGTTACACTAAGCCATTTAATACAAATGATTGCACAGATTAGGTATGGGTTATCCTTGTCTCAACTTAATTGTAATAATACCTAATTAATCTTTTTTTCTGTTTCCACTGTTGCTCCTCGGTTCAGGTTTTCATCCCACCTTTCTGGATTGTTTCCAATGCACTTTTCACTTTTTGCACTACTTATGATACTCTGATACCTACTAGAAATCAACCCAAAATGTACAGTGTTCTCGGTGCAAGTTTATTTCCTGTTCATGTGACTATCCCATTATAAAGAGGTAAATAGGGCACGGGAGATGTCTCAGCAGTTGAGAGTACTTGCTGCTGAGAGGAAACCTGAGTTTGAGTCCCAGCACATGCATCACAAACACCTGTGACTTCAACTTCAATACGTCTGCACTCTTCTCTGGCCTCTGCAAGAACACATGTGCATGTCACACACACTGAATCTAAAACCCCATCTTTAAAAAGTGAGCAATGGTAAGCAGATGACAATCGTTCCAAGTCCCAGACTGAAGGAAACTTTTCTGTCTTTCATACTAGCTTCCCACAGAGCCCCATGGCCACCTCCCTCCAGCCAGCTGCCCAAGAAGAAGAATGGGGAAGAGGCTGGAAGAAAAATTGTGGTAAAATGGATCTGGCAGTGGTGTCTAGCATCTCTACCCACATTTAATTAGTTTGAAATCAATCCTGTGGTGAAGCACAGACGAACAGTTAGCTAACAGGATAGGAAAACACGAATACTGCTAAGAACCTTATCCTCTCTGTTAACCCAGAAGTTAATTTAATGTGCTCCAATCTAGAATTATTAGCCCTGAAAACTCAATGTGAGATTATCTAACCACATATAAAAAGCTATATAGTCGTGGTTGGCCAAAGATTTAAGATAAAATTTAGCCTAAGTACTTGATTTCCACAGCAATGGCTTTTGTTTTCACCTCCAACTTACCCTTGAAGCCCAGGTGAACTTAGGACTTCGATTTCTGCAGTAATTGATCCCATCCTATTAAATCCTGAGAGCAACGCAGAGGTTATATACAGTCTGAGGGGAGAGAGAGATGGCATCCACCACCGAGCAAACAGATCAATAAATCCCCAGCATACATTGTCATTCTCTTTCCAAGACTGACTTCAGGGACCTTTTATTACCCTCTCCAATTGGAAGACCCGGGTTCCTACCAGTAACTGTTGTACTTATACCAACGGTCTCCGTCCATTCTCTATCTGATAACAGACCAAATATACCGAACATGCATCCCCCCCCCGCCATCACTGTGTTTAGGGGAGAGAATGAAGGCCCTTCAGTTGCTGATTTTACCATCCATACACAGCAGTGAGGGATGATAAAACACGTCTCGTGCCCATGTTACAAGTTATGCAAAGACTTCTCAGGTTTGCTTATTTCTACTTTATTCATTTTCTCTCTGATCACCCTTCTCCATTCTCCCTCCTATTCTCAATCTTTCTGGGTCTCCCACTCTTTCCTTCCCATCTCTAGACCCTAGGTTCAGACTACAGCCCCTATTGGGAATCCTGGATGCCAGACTCCCATAAACCCCAGGCAACAGCTCCAATATTGTCTACTGTGAAGTCTGAGCTGCTCTTCTCACAACATCCCTGCCTTCACAGGTTTTCCTGGTCTTTCTTCTGTGCTTTTGTATAACACTGTGCACACCTGTGTTTGAGGCTTATTACCATGTTTAATGTGCCATTCAAAAATTCTTGTTGTCTAGAACAAAAAGGTCTAGTCATTTGTCAGTCATGGTATCTTACAGTGGCTCTAAACAAAATTTTTTAGTAGATGTTTGTTGATAAAAAAAAAATCCCCCAGAGTTGGAAAGCTAGCCAACAGAGAGGCTCTTGGTTCAACCAAAGGTTGAGTAACTTCAGAATACAGAGCATGCCTATGTGACAGCCTGCAGAATAACTTTAATTTTCCCCTCAAAGTGAAGGGGGGCAAACATTTTTTGAGCAGTTTAATATGCGAGTTTCGAACAGGTTCTTAAATTTCACTTTCTACGAAGAAAAAACTGAAAAGAGGAGAGGAGAAGAGCAAAAGCTGAACCCAGAGCCAGAGGCTAAGAGCATTCCCGAAATGCTGAGAGTGGAAACTTGTAACTTGCCCCCTCACTTCCTGAGTTTACGTGTGTTCAATGCCACTTGCCCTGCTGAACTCAGCTTGGGTTTCCCTGTGGATTCTGCCTCTTTCAGGCCAAACTGTCAACCAAAGCAGATACATAAATAATAGTATATCTCCTAACAGGTCAATGACTATTGGTGAATTAATCCATTCAATAAATTTAAGTTTGCTAGTGCATTTAAAGGGCAATTCACATACTGCAAATCTGCATGGGAAACTTGTAGGTAATAAGAACCTTCTTATCAATGTGGCCTTGATAAAAATGACGTCTTCAGACCCTGCAGAGCAATCAGAGTGTGTCTTCTGGTAAATTAAATGGGAGAAGTATACAAAGAGCCTCCTTGCACTGATTAAAATGGCAGCTGGTCAGTGTACTCAAGGTAGCTATGGCTACTAAGTGCAAATACATCTTAAATCTCAGCAGCTTAACAGAAAAAGATGTTTTTCCCTTATTTGGGGTAATTTTTATTTTTATTTATTTATTTATTTTGGCCTCCGATGATTATCCAGGGCTTGTCTCCGTCCCAGGCATCAACAAAGCGCAAGCGCACAGAGGCTTGTTGGTAGAAGGATTTCGTGGGAAGAGTCTGGGAAGAGTGTAGGCTGCTGCTGAGTTCATGTCTTTGGCAAACGGCTGCTCATAGGAGCATGCCCAACTCCAAGGAAAACCATGAGCATAGTCAAGATACTTCAAGGAGAAGAAAATTTCTCCGATAGACAAAGATAAAATAAACACGGCTGAAAAAGGAATTTTAAAAATTAGTCTTTATTATTCCTAAATTCCATCTTGGTTAATTTGCCAACTCAGTAAAATCCATTGCTCTCAATTCTTGTAGCATTCTCACAGTCATCTGTGGGCACACAGAGACCAGTAAAAGAGAAAAAAGAATAACCTCGTGAGAATGTCCTCAGCTCCCAGCTGAGGTTAGATCCTGGAATATTATTCCTGTTTTTCCCTTATAAAGTCACCTGTGCTTTTCATACTCAATCAGTTTTGTGATACATTTTCGATATATTTGTGACTTTATGTTGCTGATTTCACTCTTTAAAATGGTCATCAGGCTAAGGTGGCTGTGCTGAATAGTGTTCATAAGTAGAAAAGGCTGTGATATGCCTTTTAGAGAGTAGATAGGTGAGTGGTAGATTGACAGATAGATGGTAGATAGGTAGATGATAGATGATAGATGATGATAGGTAGATAGATAGATGATAGATAGATAGATAGATAGATAGATGATATAGACAGATTAGATTAAATAGAGGTAGAGAATAGATATTTTTGATAAGCAAAGCCTACTTACAAGTTCAATGTTAATTAATCAAGAGTGTAAGTAATATTGCATCTATGAATCTATAATGTGTATAAAATTGCACCTATTTGAACAGAAACATATATAAAACAAAGCTGTGTGTTGTTTGGTTGAAAAAATGTATGAGAAATTTATTAGACATTAACTCCACACTTCTCTCAGGAGCAGTACTTCAGCATCGTCTAATTCTGTGTTCCTACTGAATTAATTGGATGCAAATACCATAACAATACTGATGGGCGTATGTCTGAATTTATCTTTTTTTCCAATCATATTTAATTTAACTTATTCTTATTCTTAGATTTGTTTTTCTTTATAATTATGTGTGTGTGCATGTGGAGGAGGTTATATACTTGTGACCATAGGTGTCCATGGTCAGAAGAGAGCACAGGATTCCCTGGAGCTGAAGTGACAGACTGGTATCTGTTATTAGTTGAGTCCCCCAAGGTGAGTTCTGGGAAGTCAACCAAGTTTTCCAACAAGAGTAGTATTCATGTCTAACTGCTAAGATTTCTTTAGTTCCCCCCAATACACAAGCCATTATTTTTTATCTGCCTGCTCTGTCACCTACTACTTGCTGTCTACCTGGAAAAGTATGCTCCGCTTTCTCCTAATATTTTCGCTTTGCATATCAACAAAACTCATTGTCCTGCCATCACGCACTAAATCTTGATCTCAGGTCATGGCAATGGATATTTTTTATGACTGCAGATATGGATAACATCTGGAAAGAAGTAAGACTATAATGTTAAATGGAGACAAGTTTAAAGAGTTTAGGTAGCAAAGGCTAAGGAATTGGTGGAATATTTGCCTAGGGCAGAGGTGTCATGTACCTGTTCTGTCACATAGAAGATGTGAGGATCCTAGGAGCTTGCTAGACAACCAGTCTCCCTGGACAGGTGGACTCTAGACTCAGCAGGTGACCCTTGTCTCACAAGTAAAATGGAATGTAAAAACGTGGAAGACACCTGCTATTGACATCTGATCTCCACAGGCACACAACCACAACCATGACTTTGCAAGCACATGTGCACAGACACACTGCACGCACACACATGTGCTTATTGCGTGATATTTTCATTGTTTTCTGCCATATAAAGCTTGCTTGGAGGCAGAGGGCAGAGCTAGCCACTAGTTAAGCATAGAGGTCTGGAGGTCTGGACAGAGAGGAGACAGGAGGTAATAAGGCAGGGTGAAGACAGGATCTCAGCCTTTTTGGACTGAGGAATGGGAGGGGTAGAAAGGGACTGGTGGCTGCTCCCTGCTTCTCTGATCCTTCAGGTTTGTCATAACACAAACAAAATATCACATAACATGTCTTAAAGCCAGTATTTGAAGTTTATACCATAAACCAGTAGTTCTAGCTAGCATGTTATTAACTATTAGTGTACCGAGCTACTAACCAACAATTTGTTCTATTGTTTGTCATTAATGACCAAAGGTAGGACAAATTACAGTTTTAGGTGTGTAGCTGTAGGGAATAATTTTGAGGATTTTCACTGGCTCTCTTTTCAGTCTCTGATACGTTAGATGGCCTAGGCTCAGCTTGTTGCTTTCACAGAACTTGCACATTGACTAACTGTCAGCTCTCAGTATCCTCATCCAAGGGTGTCCTTAGGCATCAACTTTCCCATAGTCTGCTCCAATAAAGCTGCCTCCCCTGAGAATAGTTTTACAGTTCTGCCCTCTGTGGACTGTCTCTCCCCCAAGGCACACTAAACCACTGCTTTATCCTACTGATATATTTATTTCCTACTGGTAAGATGATAAAGCCCTGCAAGAGAATTGTTTAGTAAAATAAGAGGTTTCTGTTTTATAGTACCGGAGGCCAGAAGACATGGCAAACAAAACAGAGATGAAGTTAGAACTCTCATGGCCCAGTCTCATGACGTCAATGGTGCCACCCACCTAGAACCAATCTTTAAAACTTGAGCTTTGGGAGTAGATGCTTTGTCTCCAAATTACCACACAATGACCAAAAACATAATAGCCAGACTATGCAGGATATGGCCATGTACCATGACAGATGGCCTGAAATTTCACTTCACCTTGATAAGTATCACCTCTCCAGCGGAGTTACATCATAGCTGACTGTCACACGCTATTATAACACTATTATAATTGTTACATACATTTCCTTTATCTTGAATTCTTTCTCAGATAAGAGATATATTGTGAATTATCATATTTTCCATAGGAAAATGATGTTATGTGCACTTTATTTGAGTGTCTGTATCCTAGAGATTGTTCTCACACCTATGATAGATATGCATTTCAGGTACTGAAATGAAACCCTTGTTTTCTGTGTATGAAGAGCAGAGAGCCTTATGGAATCCTCAGGTCAACTTATAAAGGGAACATTGCTTGCCTGTGCTGCCAGTGGGCTTAACAGTCAGAAACTCTGGGTGTGACCCCAAAAAGGACAGGCAACAAAGCAAAAAAAGGGATTATATCACACTGAAAAGTCTCTGCCAGCAAAGAAAACAATAAAATGGTAAGATGCAACCCATAAACTGGGAGAAAATACGTGTGATCAGTTCTTACCATAGGGTGTATATAACCAAAAATGCAAAAATACAAACAATAGTGGTTTGCTTAAACCACTACATTAAAAAATAAAGTAATCCGATAATAAACATTTTGCCAAAAAAGACATGCAAATGTCAAGAGGTATACAAAAATGCTCAATACCTCCAGTCATCAGGAACCCAGTAGATTGTCACCTGGTATCTTTCAGAATGCCCATGTATGAGAACTGATGCCAGTTTGGGCAAGAAAATGGAGAAACAAGAACCCTTGTACATGGTTGATGGTCATTTAGATGAATGCAAACATTATGGAAAACTCCATGGATGCCCCTTAAAACACTAAATGTAGGATTTCTGTAAGATCCAGAAAGTCCATTCCTGGGTATTAACTGAAAGATCTGAAATCAGTATGTCAGGGAAAAGTCTCTGTACTGCTAAATTCAATGTAACACTACTCAACAATAGCCAATTTATGGAGTAACATTGTCTATAATAGATGAATGGATAAGGAAAATGGTGTGCACACGTAACAATGGAATAGTATCTGCTGAGAAAAGAAAATTCTGTTCTTTCTGACAATATGAACAGAGAAAACAATGCTACGATAAATAAACCAAGGGCAGAAAGATGAATGCTGGATGCTCTCATTTATATCCACTATCAAAAACAATTGAAGGGACGCAGAAGGGAATAGAGGTTACGGATTCTGGGAGATGATGGAAATACAGAGATTATGAGGAATGACACAAAATCTCAGACAAGGAGAAAAATATTTTCTGTCGCATAACATAGTAAATATGGTAGACCATAACAAATTACAGATACTAAAATAGCAAAGAATAATTTTAAATGCTCTTGTCAAAAAAATAGAAATGGTGACTATGTTATCTTAATGTAATAATTCCATATTGTACTCATAAATTATATTATCCCTTTGTACCCCATTAAGCATATACAGGTACAAACGGTCAATTTGCAGTGACAGTTTTTCAAAAGATACTTCATTTCCTTTGGGCCACAGATGTCATCCAAGAGTTAATAAGGCATATTCTGATCCCAGTTGTCTGGAAGAGACTCAGGGACAGCACTTGCCACAGGCTGCCTTTCAAACTCTACCCCTGACACGGAGATAGTTTGCTTCAGGCAACTTTCTGGATCTGGAGCAGTACTCCGTACATATTGTAATGAGGGAGGGAGCGAGAAAGTTTACAGATGCATTTGTTCAAGGATTTTATCCCTCTTAAGCAGTTTGCTCAGTGAGTTTTGGCACGGTCTCGTCGGGAAGAGCCAGGCTCTCCTTGGTACTTGAAGTATTTGGAAGGAAAGGCACTATGCAAATTTGAATCGATGCTATTTATGACTGCTTTGGTTTTCCTAAAAGTGTTGGGAATGTCTACTGAGAGATTACCAACTTGAGGGCTCAGAAGGCATGCCCAGGAGGCCTTGCCACAAGCGGTCACTCGATCAATATCTAGTAGTGACAAACAGTAGGATTCTGAAACTATTGAAAGAGAAATTAGAAATAGAAAGCTATTTGTGTTGTATAAAAGGGTGGTCCAAGGTCATCATATTAGCCTTCCTAAATGTTACACAGCCTGTGGCTTTCCTTCTTCGTTGATGCAATGTCTCTTCTGGTGACACTCATGAGTGAAGGATAAAGTTCAAACTTTTCAACTGGAATTCAGAGTCCTCTGTAACCTTCCTATTGGCTTTGTCCTGCTCGCCTATAAGAAAACCCTGCTCTGGTCAAACAGTTCTAGTGAGTATTGCCAAAATGGATTCACCCTTCCTCGTTATTATTTTTTTGTTCACTCTTCCTCAGAGACAATCCTTGACTTACCTTTCTTCCTCTCCCTTCCTTCATCATGCCAAAATTCTACATCCTCTATTTAAATCCTACATATCCTTTAAAAGCAATATAAATTCTGGATCTCCATGGGAACAACTTCAGAGAGACTCTGAATAGCCTTTTGCTTATTAACACAGTTTGTGTTCTTGACTTAGATTGTGTTTTCTATTTTTTTATGGTTTTAGATTAGAAACCCCTAAAGGACAAGAGCTGGCCCTCTAACTCCACACACAGCCCAGAGCCCTGTGCAATTAGAAGCTGAGAATAAGGCTTTAATGATGCTGATGTTGCGGGGATAAATAGAGGACTGCGGTGAGGGGAACACTTGGTTGATTGTTTACTCTTAGAAATCTGCTCTGTAATTTACAAGAAAAAGTTCATGTTGGCATCTATTCCTCTGAAGGATTTTTATAGATGTGTAAACTCTTTTTATTTATTAGTATACCTCATCAATAGTGACTGCGAAGCTAGTTTAGGACAGCTAAATGGGATTCTCAGGCTTTTATGATCTTTCCGCTGGCCATAGAAAAATGAACCACCTTGTTGTTGTTGTTGTTGTTGTTTTGAGACAGGGTTTCTCTGTAGCTTTGGAGCCTGTCCTAGAATTAGCTCTTGTGGACCAGGTTGGCCTCAAACTCACAGATATCCGCCTGCCTCTGCCTCTCAGGTGCTGGGATTAAAGGTGTGCGCCACCACCGCCCAGCTTGAAAAATGAACCTCTTGAAGCAAAGATTACATTTCCGTAAATGCCTAGTCTTTCTGGAAAGCCAAGGATAAGTGAAAATGTTTCTGTTTACCTGTCCAATGGTATGGTTTGCTATTTATCTAAACAACTATCGTCACATCATAAAGGTCATTATTGACCATGACGATCTAGATTTCATTCAGCATAAAAGCATCACCCCATCAACATCAGGACCATTGCATGCTAGGGATTGTCCAATCAAAGTGCCTTTAATCATTTCATCATTGAAGATGCCTTAAATGAACAGGGAAAATCTAGGAGGAGTTGAGAAAGAAGAGAGAATATGATCAAACAAGTTGTATGAGAAAATTAAATAAAAATCTAATTTAAAAAAGAAAATCTAGCCGGGCGGTGGTATGTTCACATGGGGAATCTCCTGGTGAATAAACTTATTACCTTTCCTGGATCTTTCCCAGTTAAGTCTTTGTAAAACATTCTGAATGTGAATGATTGCCTTGTTACCAAAACAGGGTTCTAATTTGGGTTGGAGAATTGCAGTTTCACAAGGATCAACTGAAGGTGCATTTCTGGAAGAAAATGTTTGTGGTCATGGCAAATGTCACTAGACAGTACCAGTGTTAGGCTTAGGGGCATCTACAAAACTGTGATAATTTTCTGTATTTTAGGCTCTTGATATTTGAAACTAGGTTCTTTGACTCAGTGGTCAACTTAACAACATATAATGACTTTTCATAACAACAATAATGACTTTTATTGTGTTTATAGGTATTCTTGGCCATACCCGCTAATATTTGGAATATTTCTATTAAAGGTATGTAAAGAATCTAACTTGTGTGTTGAGAATAATAACTTGGATGCAATTATATTACATTTTCTTCTCAGATACAGGGACTATACAAGTTGAGAAGGATTTATATAATCATATATATGTATATATAAACATATATGTAATTTTCTAAGAATCTAGTTTTATTATTCATTTATTTATTTATTTGGTTTACTTGAAAGCAATGCCTTAAAACTTTGGTTAAAGACATGACTAGTTTCCTGGTGGGGCAAGGGGAGGCACATGAACATAAATAATGATATAGATTAATGTTATAACATACTAGGAAATTATGGTAGGAAATATGCACTCCTAATAATTTTTTGACATAATTTATGACGAATAATTCTGATGGAAAAATATAATGACAATATGAAGAAGTACTTCTCACCCAAGTTCTTCAACTATCCACATTTGATGGAGGAGGGTCATCTGTCTATGTGTTAAATGATGGAGGAGGGTCATCTGTCTATGTGTTACTTTCATTGGTTAATA
>LOJH01032800.1:0-10073 GCA_001685095.1 Ellobius talpinus
TTGGTCTCTGCCGAGATCTTCGAGACCAGAGATGCAGAGCCCGACAGCTACTAGAGGCTTGGCCTCGAACACCGGCACAGAGAACATTCCTCTCCGTGTTATCTCCTCTCCTAGGTCAAAGTTTGGGTGCCAAAGAATATCACAAAACGCGAATTTACTGAAAAAGAAAACAGCGTGCGGTGCGACACTTGTATTGTCTCTGTCGTTCACATAGATACTGAATATAGCGTTGGGTACTGGGCAGTGACTAACAGTCACTTGATCATAGTAGAATCAGGACCCCCCAGCTTCTCCTCGTCACCCTGGGATTCAGGATAAGCCACATGACCCTGGGTCTGGCTTCATCTGAAGAGGGAAGGGTGTTCATCAAACTTACTCACCGGGTGAGGTGAGGATTACTTGCTGCGGTGTTAAAAGCGCTGCAGACACAGTAATTATTACTCATGAGTCTAACTGCTTTATCCTGTAATGAAATAAATTGCCATAAATGGGGCCAAGTTTAAATGCACTGACCTATATCTGGAAACCGTCGCTAAAATAAGGTGAACCAAAGCTTTCAAACCTTATATAGTCACTCTGTCACACCGGCACTGGGATTTATCAGATGCCACCAGGAACTCTGCAAACTGTGTCTGCTTGGTATTCTAGCTCCTCAGTGCCACCATCATAACCGGTCAGATCTTCAGCTGGCATGATAATGGTCTAAGCTAACATATTTTGAGCTTTGGGTACGATATTATTTAACCTTCCCCAAAACCCGCAAGGTGAGTTACTTTCTTCTTTTCATGTTAGAGACCAGGACAACCAAGGACAGAAACATCTTCCTTCCAGTGATAACAGCAATGGAGAAACCACAAATCCTTTGGTACATCTTTCATTGAGGACAGCTGCTTGAGTGCCTTCCTCTTGAATGTAGGCTGGACATACGGATGATCTGTAACAAACAGGATACAGCGGAAGTGAGGTGACCAACCCAGCTCCTAAAGGATGTGTCTTTTCACACACACACACACACACACCCGCTTCCCCACCCCACACCAGGTAGCCCAGGTTGAGAGTACCAGTGTCTCGGCTTCTCCAGTTGTGACTGGGTGAGCCTTTAGGATGACTCTAACCTCAGTCACCATCCATCCCATGGGATAAGACCTGGAAAGCCCAGCTAAGTGGAGTCAGTCCCCAGACACAGGAGCCCTAAGAAGACTTTGTCATTGGAGTGTTTGGTAATAAAGCCATCCATGCTTGGCCTAGTGGCAGCATAATTGTCTCCACCACAGGCTATCAAGAAAGCTAGCCCAGGCCTTGATGACCTAGTACGAGGAAGACAGTGGCCCTCAGATTCCAGAGAAGCAACACACAGACCCGCGCACCTGGCAACATGTTTTAGACACATACTTCTAATTGCCCCTGATCATTGGCTCCATGTACTTATAGCAACTGGATAGTAGCAGAACCTCTGAACCCCTCTGGCCAAGCTACCTTTCTAAAAACAGCAAATACCAATGACAGGTTCATAGACTATAAGTCAATTGCTCGAAGAATAGGGAAACGCAAAAAAAATAAATAAATAAAAATAAAATTGAGACAGAAGTCTGTGTATTATAGACTGGCTTCAAACTCACTGTGTACCCAAGGGTGACTGATCTTCCCGTGTCCACCTCCTGTGTCCTTGGGATTACATGCAGACCCAAACAAACACCCATTTCATGCTGTGTTGAGGAGGAACCCGGGGCTTAGACACACCTGGCAAGCACTTTGCCAACCCAGCTACATTCCCAGACCTATTTTTTTTTCTTTTTCAAGACAGGCTTTCTCTGTGTAACAGCCCTAGCTGTTCTGGAACCAGCTCTTATAGATCAGGCTGCCCTCGAACTCACAGAGGTCCACCTACCTCTACTTCCCAAGTGTCAGAATTAAAGGTGTGCACCACCACCACCTGGCCTAGAATTTTTCATCAAAGACGTTGACTGGGTCTTAGTAAAGAGTTTGGGACAAGATGCTTCTCAGTGGGACTGTTTCAAGGACCTAAGAGGAAGTCTTGAGGATGCCAGCCCCTGGGAAGGATGTGAGGCTAGTTAGGCCGGAAGTTCTGCCTTCAGATCTCCCATAGTGGGGGAAATTGATGCCTTCCTCCTGCCTTTAAGTGGTTCCAAAAAAAGTACTAGGAACTGTTACTCTATCTAATAAAAACTGAGAAAAATAGCCAAGAAACTTAGAAAACCAAGTGAAAAGCAGCCCGAGAGTGTGTCACAGTTACTTTTAAAAGCCTAATTTTCACAGACTCAGAGCGCCTGAGGGTGCATCACAGGGTTTGAGATCCCTTCTCCTCCCTGGCTGTACTTTTAAAATGCCAATCAACCAAGAACTTCTAAAGGTAAAGCTCTTCTAACAGTTGCCGAAAGTTGATAAGTCTGATTACAAAGGCTTTTTTTTTCTTTCTCCTTGGTCTTTTTTGGGGAAATTAAAAAAAAAGTCTATTACATGAAGGATTTGAGGTGGAAAACAAACTATCAAGTTCAAGGAGCAAGGCCTCTTAGGATTGGCCTTCACCCAGCAGACCCTTGTGGAGGCTCACAGGCTCACACAGTAAGAGCGGAGCCAGCAGACCCATGAAAAGGCTCACTCCCCATCTTGTCCGTCTGAGGTAAGCAGAGAACAGAAATGTTGCGATCCTGTTCCTACCTTAGGCTCTTTTAAAACGTTGTTAGGGGCCAGTGAGATGACTCAGYGGACAAAGCACTCGCAAGCCTGGCATCCTATGCTTGATCCCTGGAACCTGTATAGAGGGAAGGAGAGAGCTGACCCCACAATGCTGTCCCCAACCTCCACAAGTGTGCCCCCCACCCCGCACTCCAAGCCTCCCCCAACAACAACAATAATGAATTTTTTTTAAACTAGCATAAAACAGAGTTCAGCATTGGTACAAAAGAACAACGGCAGAGCCATAACACCTGCTGTCTTATTCTGGTATTAGCAAGCACAAGAGTGGCCTAGATGACACAATTTCAGATTCCTTTAGTGTACCTGGCTGAGCTGGCTTTGTAATTCTGAGGGCTAGTTTTATGTTAACTTGATACACCTAGAGTCACTGGGGAAGAGGGAGCCTCAGTTGAGAAAATGCCCCCCGCCCCGACCAGGTTGGCCAGTAGGCAGAGGCTGTGGATCATTTTCTTGATTGACAAGGGACATGAGAGAGTCCGACTCACCGTGGGTGGTGCCACGCCCAGGCTGTGGTATTAGGTGCTAACACACAGTAAGCTGAGCAAGCCACAGTGACCGCGCCAGCAAGCAGCACCCCTCCGTGGCCTCTGCATCAGCTCCCGCCTCCAGGTTCCTGCCCTGTCTTCCCACAGTGGTGGACTGATGTGGAAGTGTCCTCTGAATCAGTCCTTTCCTCCAGGTTGCATTTGGTCATCAAGTTTTATCACAATGATGGCAACTGTAACAAAGACACTGCCTAAGTGTTCTCTAACTAGCAGGAAACCTGTGTTTGCGACATCAGCCCTCCTTATCTGTCCACTTAATGCTTACTTTCCTCACTTATTATTGGAGACCAGTCTCAGACTCACTGTGCCTGAGCACAGCGCTGAGGGGAACTCTGCCATCTGCCATGGAAACACCTTGATGCTGCGCTTGCTCCAGGTTATGAATCTGCTTAATTCGTAGAAATGTTGGCTTCTCCAACTGAATAATATCGGCCTGCTTAAGCCAAGCAATCACTCTGAAAACACCAGGTCCATGGAAATAAGAAAAAAAATTGACCCCCCCTTGAAAATTTCTGTCTTAGGGTTTTTAATGCTGAGTTGAAACATCCTGACCAAAAGGCAAGTTGGACAGGAAAGGGTATATTTGGCTCACACATCCATATTGCTGTTTATCGTCAAGGGAAGTCAGGACAGGAACTCAAACAGCTGGAACCTGGAGGCAGGAGTTGATGCGGAGGCCATGGAGGCGAGCTGCTTACTGGCTAGCTCCCCATTGCTTGTTCAACCTGCTTTCTTACAGAACCAAGGACCACCAGCCCAGGGATGGAACCACCCACAACGGGCTGTGCCCTCCCCAACAATCATTAATGAAGAAAATGCCCTACAACCAGATCTAATGGAGGCATTTCCTCAGTTGAGGGTCCCTCCTTTCAGATAACTCTAGTTTGTGTGTTAACTTGACGTAAGACTGACCAGCACAATTTCTTACTCCCAAAAAGAAACCATCTTACAGAGAACAGCCTACCCTAGAGAACAGCCCTGTGGCCGGCCTCACACGCATGCTGTCTCATGCAGCCTTCACGTGAGAGAACTGTCATTCTCCCACGGTTTTAGAGAACAATCCTGCAGCCTCACATGCATGCTGTTGCATGCAGCCTTCACATGAGAGGACTGTCTTTCTCCCACTGTTTTAGAGATGGAGAAACCCAGGCGAGGATAGTTAACCCTCAGGCTCAGGCTGCAGGGCAACAGCAGCATTGCTCCATGGGGCTCCAGTCTCTGGCTTCTGAGTTCAGCCTCAACCTCCTGGCGTGGTTCCTCCCCTCAGAGAGCCTTTCACCTGTGAGCCACTTCCTCTTTTGTCTCGTGAAACATCGGTCATGTTATTTTCGTAGTCTTCCCCATACCTGAAGCACAATGTCAGGGATTCTTAAATACTTTCATGCAAAAGAAAAACTATCCATGATGAAAGAGCACTTCGAGAATAAGTGCTTACTGCTTACAGTATTATTTGAAATTCAGATTAGATAGCGCCTTTTAAAAAACCTTTCTTCGGAACTTTCAGCCTCCGGGACTCAGCAGTAAAAATATAACTTTGAGCCATGCATTTAAAAAGTTGTAGATATACTACCGCTGCCCCCTCTGAGGTATCTAGCGGGGCGTTGGTGGTGCAGCCTTTAATCCCAGAACTCAGGAGGCAGAGGCAGGTGGGTCTCTGGGTTCAAGGCCAGCCTGGTCCACAGAGAGAGTTCCAGGACAGCCAGGGCTACACAGAAACAAACAAACAAAACACTGTAGATAAATGGCAACAAGAACCTCAGAGGGTTAAAACAAAACAAAACAAAAAAAAACTAATAGAATTTCTCTATAAAAAGTTTCACTAACATTTTTGGTAATAAAGAGATGGAATTTAAATATACAAGCTCACTTGCTGGCTCTGGGTTACCTACTGTCTTCTTACACTGCCGTAAACATTGACTTCCCTCATGGAATGACAGGCCTGCATGTTAGACCCGTAAGTTTAAATACTCCAGGTCCATGGCAATAAGAACATTCCTACACCAGACAATTTATTCCTCCAAAAAAAGGGGGCCTCTGAAAATTAAAAATAAAGCCAGTAATTCCTTATGAAAACACACAGAGAGCAGTATAACTGAGAACCAGCATTGGGTCATAGTTACGCTGATCTTCAAATAAATTATAGACTCCTTGCCAGAAATTTAAATTGCTTAACTTTTTTCTCTTGACATTTTATAATTTAGCATTTTGCCATTTCAACTAGTAAAAAAAAGTCTATTTTATTTCCTCTCAGGTGGAGGCATGTTAGTGCAATCATGGCAAAGCCTAGAAGTGAAGCATGAGTCACCCTGAAAAACTCCAAGATTGCCCCGATC
Source organism: Ellobius talpinus (assembly GCA_001685095.1). Lineage (NCBI taxonomy): Eukaryota > Metazoa > Chordata > Mammalia > Rodentia > Cricetidae > Ellobius > Ellobius talpinus. The sequence goes on from LOJH01032800.1 coordinate 5,597, forward strand.
TTTTTAAGCAGACACTTTTTTTTAACGCTTTATTTTATGTGCATTGGTGTGAAGGTGTCAGATTCCCTGGAACTGGAATTGCAGACAGGTGTGAGCTGTCATGTGGGTGCTGGGAATTGAACCCGGGTCCTCTGGAAGAGCAGTCAGTGCTTTTAACCACTGAGCCATCTCTCCAACCCTAAGCAGACACTTTCATTGTTTCCCAGTGTTAACCGGGGAGCTTGTCACCCCACTGCAGAGGAGACATGAGGAGGACTGCAAAGAAAAGCAATATAACACAGCTAAGTGAAAAGTATTACCTATCTATGCTAAATGTAGACCAGCTTAGTTGAGTATGAAGCTGTATTTTGTGGCAATGCCAGTCCCTAAAACTAACTGCATTTGTATGTGATACCTTTATTCTTTCGACATATCACCATAGAAAAGTACAGACAGAGAGCAGTGTGTTTCAGAAATATCTTAAACAACCAAGATGCTGTACCACCCAGTTCAATGACTGTTGATGAAGTCAGTCAAAGTTTACCCTGGATGTGAAGCAAGAGTTAACAGCAAGCTTTCTCATTGGTTGAGCATTAACAACAAGTTTGCTCATTGGTTGAGGGTTCACAGTAAGCTTGCTCATTGGTCCAGCTGCATTCTCTATCTTGATCCCTGTACAAGATAAGGAAGTCTTAGCACGGGATTCGTTTCTGTATAATTCACTCTTAATCCAGAGCCTTTGAGTATACTAGAAACTCAATCTGCATTGCTTAATGAAGAATCGATTTCACAGGTTATCATTATTTAAAGTAGTGGACAGCCCATAATCTCAGCCCAAAGATTTTCAGGCAGACCTCTGAGCAGTTTTTTTTTTCTTTCTTCAGTTCCCAAGAATGAGGAATGAGGTAAACCAAAGGCAAACTTTGCTGGTGGAATCACAGCAGTGATCATTGAGGCTTCACATAAAGTCGGGGGAAGGGGAACTTGGGAGGAAGAGTAACACATGGCAAGAACATACCTTATGTCATGGAAGAATTAGCCCACCATGGCCAGAGCACTGACCAGAAATCTGAGTTCCCAAAACAAGGAAGGCTTTCACTAAAACAGAAGCACGCACATAGCATCCTTTCCCACAAGACACATGCTGAAATGCATTCTCCAGCGATCCATTAACGTCAGTAGAGATAAGAGAAGTGAGCAGAGAACTTTGTCCTAGAGCCTCAGGGGCCTTCTTGCCAGGCTCAGCTTCCACATCGGTGAGTGTGAACCTTACAGGGATTCACACATCTTGTGTCTGGACTGAGACGGTACTGAAGCAACTCATGGGCTCAAGCCCCTCCCACTCCAGAGCATTAGGCGGCTTCAGAAGGTTTTGCTCTCTTGAAGAGTTCTCATTTCTCTTATCTATCTACTCCCTGGGGTACTTCGGGGTCCCCTATGTTTTAAAAGTCCGCCACTTTGCTAAACTGGAAATCATATTTTAGAACTTGACAGTTTTCTTTATGAGTCCTTATCTGCCAGATGTAACTGTCGCCATTCAGACTTAGCCTAACAAGAAAAACTCTGTTGTTTTCTTAGGGTCCAAAATGCTCTTTGTTCTACTGTGTCATTTTGATTGGCAGTATAATGTTCTAAATTATCAGTCTTGACCGCTGTGGATTCCTTCCTTCCTAGTCACCATTGCCTCGGGACAAACGACATTTCTCCTATATCAAGAAGCCCGGCTATCTTTCAAAATCCCGGAGGACTGGTTCCAGGAATTCCAGGTACCCCCAGAAATACCAGCATTTCCCTTATGTAAAAGCGACACTGAGGCCATTCTGCTCTACAGAGTGAGTTCCAGGACAGCCAAGGCTACACAGAGAAACCCTGCCTCGAGAAACAAAACTAATTCATTAGTTAAAGTGATTTACCTATGAACTGTGCATATTGTTTACCTGTGCACTTTGTCATCGCCAGACAAAGTACTTACTACATCGGCCATGGTATGTACATAGGTACTCTACTGTATTATTTAGAAAACAGCAATAAGGAAGTAGAAGCTGTACATATCCGGAGCAAGCACGTTTTCCTAAATATGTCCTGCCCTCCTCGTTTTAACTGGAGGGATGACAGCACCTGCAGCTATGGAGGGCCAACCATATTTATTTGGTCCTGTCCAAAGGGTGGGACGATAAGCATAGCTGGTAGAATCTAGGACCCCAGGGGGAAAGGCCCCACTTCCGACCCTCAGAACTTTGGGGATCCCTCCCTTCCTTAGTACTATTCTTCCAGCTTCCCCCAAGTCAGGGCAGACTCTTCTCCCAGGCTTCTCAGGATCTGTCCCCCACAAACACAAACCCTAATGTGCTATCCCAAGCACTTCAGATCAGACACACACACTTTGGGAGAGTAGGATTTCAGTTGGGGGGGATGGAGAGAGGGGACGGAGGGTTAGGAAGTTGTGTTTGTGATCCTCCATCCAAACATTTAAATATCGATTTTCATATACTGGAAAATGAATGACCAGAAAGATTTTTGGTCTCAAAATTTTGTACTTAACATTTTTCTAGTCAGTACAGGTCACCTCTCCCAGCAAGCACTTGAGTTATCTTTTAATGGTGCCCGCCACACACCACAGACTTGGGGATTTCAAGACGTATTTAATGCTTTTTTATTCAAATAATGTTTTAAACTTTATAATAATGAACATGATTACCTAAAAGTCTCTGAGAAACAACCAATAAAAGCAATGTTTTCTAGCAACCCCCCCAAAAAAAAATAATGAACATGAATTCATTTTATGATGGAAAATGCTAAACCTGACTCCAAATGCAACAAAATATCCATCCTGGCCATGATCTTTGTCACCGTTTTCTGAATTGACCTGTTCTAAACTGTTGCCCTCGGAAAATTTCAGTCCTTACTGAGCTTTGTGGCCAGAATACCGTGTAAGCAATTCATGCTGAGCCAGGACTTGGGTAGAGCTCTTGCCTGAGTGGAAGAGCTTCTGTGCCCAGCTTTCTATACGCTGCGTGTGTTTGCAGAATGGAAACATGCACAGTTCTCTTTGTTTCCCAAAACCCTGTGCTCACTTGTGGCGAGCAGAGTGGGAAGGCCTGAGCGCTGAGGAGCGCTAAGGGAAGTCTCTGTTCCATGCCTGGTGGGCTTCTGTGACGGGATATTACAAGGTGAGTCTCTGATTTACCATGGGTTATTTTGTTCAGGCCCCTCCGGCCAATCTAACAGACAGACTCTAGGGTAAAAGGCCCATCAGGTCAAGAGTTTAGAAACATCAGTAGAGATGGGTTGAGGGGTATGTACTTCCCAAGTATAGCCCGTCACTTACACACAAAGACTCAATGGTACTATAGGCTTCATGTCTCTGTTCCCCAAGACAACTATGCTGGGTGGGACTCTAACCCAAGTGGGATGGGGGTAGGGGTTTGGAGAGGTCGTTCAGTTCAGATAAGGTCACAAGAATGAAACTCCAGCGGTGAGATTAGTGCGTTCATGCGAGGGGGAGACTGAGGATGTGTCTTCATGTGTCATGTGTGTCATGTGAGAGGATACAGTAACCAGGACTAAGAGCTGGGCACGGCCCTCATCAGACCCTGCATCTGCCCATGCCTCCCAGACTCCAAAAGCACAAGAAGTGAGTGTTAGCCATTTAAATCCCCAGTCTTCATTATTTTCATTATGATAGTCCAAACTGATTTCTAGGGAATCTTCACACACTGTTTATTTTCCTCCTTTTTCTTCTGTGTTATTGCTGCGTGTGTGTGTGTGTGTGTGTGTGCATACACATGCGCTACGGCACATGTATGGAAGCCACAGAACAACCTTGTCAAAGTCAGTTCTCTCCTCCCCCCTTCACGTGAGTTCCAGGGAGCACTCGGATTTGCCCCCTGAGCAGTGTCCCTGACCCCACCCACCAGCCGCTCGCTAAGCTTGGTGTGATTGTGGGGATGATGCCTACTTGGTTTTCATTTCATAACTTACCCATAATTCCTAGCTTTCGAAATCAAATGGCCACACCCCCAATCCCTGTCAGTTGCTCAGTGTGAATCGGATGTGGTATCAGCAACCTCGGTGAGTGGGAGGGCTTATTAAAATCTTGGGGAGGAGATATATTCTATTATATTATCACTCTGGGGGAAACTTTGCTTTTAAAATCTAACCAAGTTAGAAAACTGAGTCTTCTGGGTGACTGGAAGTTTTTGGAAGCTTGAGCTGTGGTCCTCCAGGAGAAAGGGCTTCATCTCGTGACAATTTTGAATAAACACTATCGAGTTCTTATGTTCACTGAAAAAGGAGCCTAGGTCTTCCAAACTCTCTCCTTCCAGTCAAAAGTTTGGTTTCTGCCTGCGCCCCACCTCCTTGCCGCCAGCCCTTTGCGCCTATGACGCCATTAAAATGAACTTCTGGGTGCCCTCACCTCTCTCTCTCTCTCTCTGTCTCTGTCTCTGTCTCTCTCTGTCTCTGTCTGTCTCTGTCTCTGTCTCTGTCTCTCTCTCTC
>LOJH01032803.1:0-16447 GCA_001685095.1 Ellobius talpinus
TCCATCTATCCATGTCCCTGTCTCTCACCTGCTGCATGACTCCCTGCCCAGGACCAGCTGCTTTTGGAGACCTGTGGCATGGTCTTGTGGCATGTCTATCCATCTCAGTCTCTTACCTACCATGTGTCTCCCAGCCTGGGACCCAACTGCCTTTGTGACCTGCTGTGGTCTCAGGACCCACCGCCCGCTGCCTGTCACTGCTCTGGGACCTGCAGCATGGTCTCATGGCTGGCTGCCCACTGCCACTGCTCAGGGAACCTGCAGCATTTTACTTAAACCATAACATTGGTACCATGACTCCGATAGGCCCTCCTGCCCCTCTCCCAGGGTCAGGATTTAGAACCTGGTATTTTTTCCACAACAACCATGTGTTCCATCTGCCTGAGTGCTGACCTCTACACTCACGACATGCCCATCTGTCTGTCTGTCCTTGTGGAACTGGCTGCCCCATTGAGGTCTCTCACCCACCAAGCAGCTCCCTGCTTGGGATTTGCTGCCCCTTATGGCCCACTGCAGCTATTTGGGGAACTGCGCCATCCCTGCCTGGGAGTGGCTGCTCTCGGGACCAACTGCCTGCTGCCTGCCACCACTTCGGAGAACTGTAGCGTGGTCTTAGGACCCGTTGCCTGCTGCAGCTACTTGGGGACCTGCAGCATTTTATTCCAACCATAACAGGTGCACCAAAGTTTGTGACAAAATGGAACTTCTAAAGGCCTGAGACAAATTAAAGGGTCCCACCTCTTCCTGGGTGTTGGACAGATGCTAAAAACTAAAGACAGCTGTTAAAAATTGTTTAAAATCACTGTTAGCATTACCAATAAGTTATTTACATCCTTACTATAATCACTCCTTATGATGTTCAATTTCTAGGAACCAAGCAAAGAATTTTGAAGATGAGGCAATTTAACTCCCTAATTAACACCTTTTGGAGTCTCTCTTACTAGCTATACTGCCTTGAGCAAAAGAATTGTTGGTTCAATATCCAATCAGGCTTCCCTAAGTCAGCAGTGATTTTAATCATTCCACAGTCACCATGAGAAAAATTACATCAGCTCCTGAAGGTGAAGCCTCAAGTAGAACTATACAAAACTTTCTGCTAGATTTCTTGTTATCTGAGCCTCAATGGATTCTAGCTGCTAAGTATATATTCAAGAGACAGGAAAGAGAAGGGTGGAGACATAGCAAAATGGAAAGGAACATCTTTCAGGTCAAAGGTCTTAGACACTTCAGCCCAAAATCTGGAACACAGGCCAGTGTGAAGAACTGGAGCCCAGAAGTTGCAATGTCAGCTAAGGACCGAAGAATCCCAGTCTTCCTGAACCTATCCAAGAGGTTGGTGTCTCTGTATCACCAGGATAATGGGATCCTGGGCTTTTTATCTGTCTTAGGGCTTTTATTGTTGTGAAGAGACACCATGACCATGACAATTCTTATAAATGAAAACATTTGCTTACAGTTTCAGAGGTTTTGTTCATTTTTGTCATAGTGGGGAATATGGCAGCATGTAGGCAGAGTAGTGCTGGAGAAACAGTTGAGTATCCTGTTTAGGCAACAGGAAATTGACTGAAAGTCACACTGTGGGAAGCTTTAGCAAAAGAGACCTCAAATCCCATCCCCACAGTGACACACTTCCTCTGATAAGGCCACACCTCCTAATAGTGCCACTCCCTTTGCGGGCCATTTTCTTTCAAATCACCACATTCCACTCTCTGGCCCCCAAAAGTTTATAGCCATATTATAATACAAAAAAAATGCATTCAGTCCAACTTCAGTGTCCTCATAGTCTATAACAATCTCAAACTTGTTTCAAAGTCCAAAGTCTCTTCTGAGTCACATGGCAACCGCTTAACTGTAATGTAAAAATCATATAAAAATCAGAATCAAAAAGCAGATCACATACTTCCAACATATAATGGCACAGGATATACATTACCATTTCAAAATGCAAGGAAGGGAGTATAGCAAGGAAAAACTGGGGAAAAAAGCTAGACCAAAAACCAGCTGGGCAAACTCCAAACTCTGCATCTCTATGTCTGATGTCAAAACGCTCTTTTGATCTCCAACTCCTTTCAGCTTTGTTTACTGAAACACACTTCTTTCTTGTGGGCTGATTCCACTCCCTGTTAGCAGCTCTCCTTGGCAGATATCCCATGACTCTGGCATCTCTAACATCTTGGGTCTCCAAATTCATAGCTTCATGCAATGGCCTCTCTACTAGGCCTTCATTCAGAGACACACCTGAGACATATGCCTGACCTCAGCAGCAGAGACAAATTCTATAACATGTTTCTTCTATCCTTAGCTCTAAAATCAGAACCATGTGGCCAAAGGTGCCAAGTTTCCAAGTCCCAAGATTTCTAGGGCTAGAACATAACCCCTTAGTTCAATTACATCTTCACCAGCTTTCTGTCCTTTCTTGCCAAAGTTTGGCTGTCCCAAAACTTGCCCTGTAGACTAGACTGGTCACAAACTCAGAGATCCACCATCCTCTGCTTTCCCAGTGCTGGGATTAAAGGTGTGTCCCGCCATACTCAGCTCTAAATTTTTCTTTAGTTCCTTTTCACAAGTTAGAAATTTAGCTGGGTGGGATCTTGCCCTGAGGTTACAATTCCCTTTATTCCATTTTTTAATCCATTTATCTCCTTTAACACAGAATTTAGCTCTATTCCACTACAACTGAAAACCACATGGCAGAGTCTATACTACACTGCTTTGAGATTTCTTCTGCCAAGGGAATTGAACCAAAACTCTTTTTAGTCTCAGGAAAACTCTTCAGACAAGGGCATAAAGCAGCTACTTCTTTCACCAAAATATCACAAAAATTACCTCTAGGCAACATTCTAAAATTCTTTTCTGAAACCTCTTGAGGTAGCACCCCACAGTTCATCAAATCATACTCAGTGCTGATGTCTTCCATGTTCCTACTAGTATGGCACATTAGGCAGCATTTAAAGCATTCAACTGCTTTTCTATCCACAGTCCCAAAGTTCATATTACTCCAAACAAAAACATGGTTAGGCCCTATTACAATACCCTACTCCTGGTACCAATTTGTCTTAGTTAGGGTTTCTATTGCTGTGACAAAACACCATGACTGAAAAGCAAGTTGGGAAGGAAAGATTAGACTTACACTTCAGTATTGCTGGTCATCACTCAAGAAACTCAAACAGGGTAGGATCCTGGATGCAGGAGCTAACGCAGAGGCCATAGAGGGGAGTTGCTTACTGGTTTGCTTCTCAGTCTACCTTCTTATACAGTTCCAGGACCGGCAACTCAGGGATGGGACCACCCATCATGGGCTGGTCCCTCCCTCATTGATCACTAGATGAGAAGATGTTTTACAGCTGGATCTCATAGTGGCATTTTCTCAATTGAGTTTCCTTCCTTTCTGATGACTTTTATCAAGTTGACACACAAAACCAGCCAGTACATTATCTAAGAGCCTACACTACTTTCAGAGACACAGCTCCCAAAACCTAGACTTGTGCACAGGGTATAACAAAAGAACAATCCCCCAACCTGCTGTTCTCACTCCTGCTGCTGACAAACACGAAAGGCTAAAATGTTGCAAAAGACCAGTGCTCAAAAAGTTCACCTACCCATAGTTTCAACCTGGCAAAAGGACTCTGAAATAAATGATAATATTCCTTAGCCCCAGTCACTGGACTAAAGACCCCCCCTTCCCTCATCCCTTGTTCTGTCCAACTACCAGCTTTTTCCTATCACTTCTACCCTTAATACATACACACACACACACACATCAGGCCCTTAAAATGTGACCAGTGTCATGGCCCCATATTGGGGTGACATCTGTCAGGGTCAAGCCTAAACAGGTTTGTGCATTCCAGGGAAGGAGCGTGTGGATTAGAAATGTTAGGCAGAAAGGACAGAGATACATAGAATAGAGCTGGGAAGGCAACCCCATGAATGCCAAATTTGCCCACATTTATTTTTTTTATATGCCTTATATATCCCAATCCAAAAGGGGGGAAGCAGGTAAGACTTCTATCAAATGAAGTAATTACTTCTTCAATACCCAAAACATCAAGTAACTATATCCTATATTCTGTTGTTTAGGCAGGACATGTAGTGATCACACCTTAGACCAGGCCATCCTGTAGGCAATCATACCCTGGGTCAAACCTCCTGTCATAATCTTGATGGAGTAAGAACAGGCCTGAATTCTCTGACCTTTGGTCAAGGCGGAATGGGTCCACAGGCATTGACTCCAACAGACCAGATGAGTTTTGATGAGAAATTCCATGGCTAAAATATACAGAGCACACTTGGCAGGAACAAGGGGTGAGTTGGTGAAAGGTAGGGAAAGATGGAGTCGGGGAACATTCATCCCTAAAGACTTCATTCTTGGAGGAGCATTTACACCTGGAGGAGAGGAAGAGTAGGGTCTTCCAAAGCACAGGACTCAGAGAGGCCCATTGGCCAGATCTAAGTGTGGAAGCAAGAGCCTAGCTACTTTTTATCTTGTATACGCCTCTCATAGTCACAGACATGATTTCCAATAATGCATCTTGTTGGCTCAGTAACTCCCCATTTCGCATCTGTGTTTTATTTTTATCAGTAAAGAGCCTTGTAGATCAATCTAGGTTAGTAGGAAGCAAAAGTCATACATGGTACATCTTAGGAGAATTCCATGAAAGACCGTTTCTGGAGTCATGTGCAAGTTAAGGGAACCTGTAAAGAATATGGATACAACCAGAGTTTTGAAATAGAAAAAAGCCATTACCATCAGGCACAAGGAGACTAATCATAACCCTAAGGGAAGAGTAGCACCACTGGCATCTGGTGAGGACAAACTAGCAAATGCATTCAACAAAAGTTCAGATTAGAAAGCCATGTGCTCACTCAGTAAAAGCCATACTTGGAATTTCAAGATTTGACCTTTTCTTGTCTTGAACAATATGCCACCCAGTCCCCTCTCTCTATAATGTTGAGTGGTGAACTTCAGCATCTGGTCAGCCTTGTGATCATCCAGGAAACACCTCTGATTCCTCAGTGTGTCAATGTGAAGCTTAGCAATTAAGTTTTTACAGAATGCAATCATGGCTTACCAGGAATAATAGGAACAGACCCAGGAGTAAATCCAGGAGTGGCTACAGTTGTGAAGCATCAAGAAAGGAGGAGGGTGCATGTTAATTCTTTGGGGTTAAATTTAGTTCACCTGCATTAGCAAACTCCCTTCCTGAAAGGGCAGCCAACACCTCATATTCGAAGATGCCTAATGGATTAATTTGTCCTTAGTGGACTGTGCTTTGCAAACTTACCTTATGTTTTCCTAATCCGGACTAGGCATTATAAAATGTAAGGAAAACTGTACCTTACAATCAATATATTCACCGCTTGAGTCAGCTATTCCAGGAAAAAAGGACAAGAGGGAAAAAAGGAATAAGTTCAACCCCTTCACAATTAGCACATTTTTCTGACCTTACTAGGAGTGTGAAGGCAGCCAGTTATTCCCTAGTCAAAGAACAGCCAAACATTCTCAAAACGAAGTGCTCCTTAATTCTCCAGCTAACTTTTCTGTGCCTTTTTCAGAACAGGCACAGAAATACCTCAGCCCCTTTCTCCTCGGATGCTCTGACCAGCTGAACTCCCAGAGAAGCCTAATTGCCAAAGAAACAGAAATGACAGCACGACCAACTGCCACGACCACGAACAAGGCATCACTCTGGGTTGGTAGGAGGAAAGAAACAAGGGCCAGACTAGCCCTGTATTAGTAATGTGTGCTGCTGGAGGAGCTACAGTGTACGAACCCAAGCCTCACACACCCCAGGCAAACATAGCCATGAGCCACAGTCCTGCCCTAAATTTCCCTCTACAGTTAGCATGCACTTCTGGGTATACTAGGAGTGTGGAGGGAGCCAGCCTTCCCTAGTCAAAAGAACAGCCAAACATTCTCAAAGCGAAGAGTTGCTCTCCAGCAGTTCAAAGTAACACTTTTTATACTTTTAAATAAGTTTAACTGTTGATTTTTAAAAAAGAAATCTTTTTCTAGAAGCAAGGACCAAAGAATAGATTTACCAAGAGGAAAGATTTTTCAGTAAATTGTTCATACATTTTGACATCAGCTTTTAAGTAAATATATCTAAATGACAGTTACGTCCCCAGGAATTTTATGAAATGTTTCTCCACAAAACCTTGGTTTGATACATGATGGAAGTCAAGAATCAAGGTATGGTTTATTATTACAGTCAACTGGATGATGAGAAAATAGCCACGCCCTCACCCTGGGATCATTTTCCTCTCACAATTACATATGAAGAGCTTCATGAAGGAAATTTAAGGAAATCTAGTTGGGGCCATCAGTGGTGGTGTGAACAGGAGAGCAATCAACAGTTCTGCAATGATCCATATTTTACACACATCCTAAAGGTCACCAGAAGCTCTGGCTTCCATAAATCTAAATAAAGATAGATCATCTGGAGACTTTATGATAGAGAGTCCTCTTGCTCCTTTTATCCCGGAATAGCTGACTCTAGCAGTTACCATATTGATCGTTAGGTACAGTTTTTCTTACTATTTATAATGCCTAGCCCAGGTTAAGGAAACAAAATGTAAGTTTGCAATGGACAATGCACTAAGGACAGATTAATCCATTAGGCAGCTTCAAAACAATTGGGTGAATGTTGGCTGCCATTTCAGGAAGGGAGTTTGCTAATAAAGGTGATTTAAGTTTAACCCCAAATTTCACTCTGGCTTACCAGAGCCTAATTAAATGTTTTGAAATTCAAATCTGAACAAAGTGCAAAACGCTCTCCTAATCGTAAATATCTTCTGTCATGAAAGCAAGGTCATTGTCGCCATTTTACTGATAGCCTTTGACTCCATCCAAGCTTTCTCTGATGATGAAGCTTCTATAATGAAGGCCTGTAAGAAACCCAATGAAAATAATGTGTCTGGATGTGACTTTGCCAATGCCCTCTCTAGTTTGGATTTATAAAATCTTCTAATGCCTTCCTCTTTTGCCTCAGCTGACTAAAATTTTAGTAGAGATAGAACCATCAGGTTTCTTTATCCCTTTATTACTGACTTATTTTAAACTTACTATTTTAATTAGCCAGCATACAGTCCCTAAGGCAAGCTTTCAGTATTTCCAATAACCCAAACACACTTGGTTCCTTCTGTTTTGTCTTTATAAGTTACTGATCCTGACCTTGTCCTCACTGGCACCAGTGTGGCCGGCTCCACTGAAAACTCACACAGTGTGAGGCAGTTTGACGCCAGCATTAGTTAATGAAATAAATACTCAAAGGAGCAAATTTGAGCAAAGGAGTAAAAACTCTGCCCCCGAATTATTTTCTTTTTTTTAACTTGTATTCCATGGTGAATTTGTAAACATTTTTTTTAAACGTCACACTATGTGTCCCAGCACCACCACCAACTCCCAGAAGATGAACTACAAAGAGAATATTAAAACATCAAACCCAATTGCCATATCTACACTTTAAACTCAGAGTCAGCCTGTTCCTGGGCCTGCCCTCGTCCCTTGGTTACAGCCATCTCTACAATGGTTCCATCTGGGCTCTGGGAATCAGCATGCTTCTCCTCTACAAAGTCAGTCTTCCTTTGGGAAACCAAACCAACCTTTATTAAGTTGGACAATTAAGAAGGAAAATAGGGATGCTGAAGAGTTAACTCACCAGGCAAGGGTGCTTGCTGTCCAAGCATGGGACCTTGAGTTTGAATCTCCAGCACTTATGTAAAAGCCAGGCATGGCTCTGCATGCCTGTGATTGGTATGGCATGTTGGTGGCTGAGCCAGCTAGATCTTGGGAGCTTGCTGCAAAGCACACAGAAGACTTCAGGTTCAGTGAAAGAGTCTGAGTTGTAGAATATTATTTTAACTGGGCAAAGATGTATTGCATTTGTTTATGCTGCAGAATACTCCTTTAACTGTGTAACGGTGTGTTACTCTTGTTTCTGCTGCATTTGCTTAGTTATGTAAAGATGGGTTACAATGGTTTATACTACAGGATATTGCTGTGTAAAGGTGTGTTACTCTTGTTTGTGCTGCATTTGTTTAATAATGTGAGGATGCATGTTTCATTATGTAAAGATGTGTTGCATCTGTTTCCCCTTCCCGGCGTAAGGCATCTGATTGGTCTGGTAAAGAGTTGAAAGGTCAAAAGCTGGCAGAAAGAGGCTAGGCAGGGCTGACAGGCAGAGAGAATAAATGGGAGGAGAAATCTAGGCTGGAGAGGAAGAACAAGTAGTAGAAGAGGAGAGAGAACGAGGGAGAAACTGACTAACAGACAACTTCCAGTCAGCAGACACGAGGAGCAGTGGAAGTAAGATACATAGAAGCAAAGAAAAGTAAAAATCCCTGAGGCAAGAGGTAGATAAAAAGAAACAGATTAATTTAAAAGAGCTAGCCAGAAATGAGCCTAAGCTAGGCCGAGCATTCAAAACTAATTATAATTCTCCATGTCATGATTTGGGAGCTGGTTGCTGTCCCAAAAGAAAAAGGCTGGTACAATTCTGTGTCAAGGAATTAAAAGCAGAGTGCGATAGAGGAAGATATCCAATGTCTTCCTTGCGACTCTGTACGTATTCGTACACAAGCATTTGCATACATGCACACACATACATTCATACATACACACACATACCACAAAAATAGAAAAGGAAGAAACCTTGCCATCTCCTTCTTTCCGAGACTCCAAGAAAAACCCATCATACTTTCTTGCTAGGTGTGCTTCCTACAGAAGCCTTTAAGCCGTCTTTCCAGTCTGCGGTACTTCTACTCTTGGGCAAGTGCCAGCATCTCAAAACCTGGCAGCACAATGGTTTCCTGCCTGGTCCAGTTAAACTCAGACAACAGGAGTTCTTTTCAAGAAATGAATATGACCCAATCTCTATTTAAAAGGCTTTCTGAAACTTCAATAAGATTTAGAAAATAAAATCTCTTTCTGCACTTCTGGGGATTGAACCTAGGACCTCATACATTTTAGATAAGCCCTCTCCCACTTAGCTATGTCTTCAGACCCTATTAAATCTTTATAAAAATAACTCAACAAGTTGACTGGGATGATCTTCAGCTCACTTTGTAGCCCAAACAGGCCTTTTGATCCTTTTGACTCAGTCTCCAAAGTAGCTTGAATGATAGGCTTGTGCCATCAGCCCAAGCTGCAAACCTAAATCTTTTTAAGATTTATTTTGTATTATGAGTGTTTAACCTTTATGTTTGTGTGTGCACCATGTGGATGCCTGTTACCCTCAGAAGCCAGAAGAGAGCATCAAATTTCCTGAGACTGGAGTTACAGACTGCTGTGAACTGCTGGGAACCTAACCTGGGATCTCAGCCAAAGCATCAAGTACTCTTAACTATTAAACTATCAAACCCAATGGTAGATTTTAAAATAACGATCAAGTATGATTTATTCCAAGATGGCAAAAAATGACTAAATGATAGCAATTCATTGGATATAAGGTGAATTGTTACATGAATGTCTACAAATAGAGAAAATATTATATACTCTAATGTCTATTTATCACTCAACTAAAAGAATTCTTATGATAGTAGGGGCAGAAAATTTGAAGCTTCCTTCATTTGATAAAACTTGTATACCAAACGTTATACCAACATGAATACTCTAAATCAGTGGTTCTCAGCCTGTGGGTCTTGGCCCTTTCTCAGAGGTCATATATCAGATATCCTGCATATCAGATATTTACATTGCAATTTATAACAGCAGCAAAATTACAGTTATGAAGTAGAAACAAAAATAATTCTATGGTTGGGGTGGGGAGGTCACCACAACATGAGAAACTGTATTAAAGGGTCACAGCATTAGGAAGGATGAGAACCATTGTTTTAAGTAAATAAGCAAGTTTTTTTTGTTTTTGTTTTGTTTTGTCAGCATGAAACAGAATTCCTGTACACCAGCTGAACCAACCATAAAATAGATACCCACTCTCAACAGTTGTATGAAGTAGGTAGTTCATGTTCAAATTTGATGACACTGATCATTTTAAAGTCATCTCAACAAAAGTTCTAACTGTTTTACCATTTTTGTGAAACTTCACATCTTCCCAATGAATCACATTACTGAGCTTTCTTCCTGGTCCCCCCCCCAAGTCATGAGCACTTTGATAGAATATTTTCCCTGTTCTTCATATCCCTCAGAGCAGCTAGTGTGACGTATTACATGGCAGCACTTACAGAAGTGCATGTAAAAGCAAAGGAGCAAAGGGACTGGGGAACCACACCGACCCCCATAATTATTCCTAAGAAGAATCCTTGTAGATTTTCAATTTCTTTTATTTCAAAGCCATGTTTAATGTTTTAATCAACTATACTTTGTGATGCCTGAGATGCTCCTAAAACTGTGGCATACTTAGAATGCAAATGGCATATCAATGAACATAAAGGGAACCATTTCATTTTCCCATACTGATTCCTCCCAGTTTATACTGGACTCATGTATCACAAAAAATATAAGATATTTTTGGAAATTACTATAAATTATGTCATTTTTTGAAAGATGGTGTATATTTTTGTTTCTTCTTTTCACACACACACACACAAAAATGTGTACCTCTATTTTGTTTCTAAATTACTTCTCCGAGCCACTTTAAATAGCCTATGACTCATGCAGTACATCTGGCAAATTACTAGCCCGCATGATGTCCAAATATTTCCTCAATAGAAATAGAATCAGAAAACTCACCATAATTATTCAATGGTATGGAAATTGTTGTCTAGTCTATAAAAATCTAAAATTCTCAGAGGATTTATAAGCCTGGAGACACATAAAACCCCATGCTGACCTGGATAATTAAGTGAGGGCAGAAATGGGTTCAATGAATATCTTGCCATCACCAAGAATTTGAGAGAGAAAATGCAACAGACGGGGCCAGTCAACGTGCCATCTATTCACCCACTGGGCCTACTGTTCTCTTCCTAATGCTCTACAATTATTGAGGTAGAATAAATTTGAATAGCGTCATACTGATGACTCATAACTTCACAGAGCTGTGGCATCAATACTACTTTTCTCTAACAAATTCCTCTCCAGTGAAACATCAGGTCCTCATTTTATTGAATGTGTTACCTTAGAAGGATTATTCGAACCCTGTGAACTCTAACATGGCCTGGACATCTGAGGTAAGCCCTGTCTTTAATTATGAGAGCAGAGGATGATGGGAACTATTGTTCTTCCATAATCTCTTGAAACAATTGCCTTTCTAGTCTGTAAATATCCTATTCTATCAAGATAAGAAAAAATATCTCTTAACCTAAGTTTTTCTTTGATGAAACTAATTTGTAAGCTTTTCAATAAACATTCTAACTTATAAACATTTAACGTCAATAAAATAATACTATTTCTTTACCATGCTGTTGTGGTTTGAAAGAAAACGGTTCCCAAAGGAGTGGCACTATTAGGTGTGGTCTTATTAGAGGAAGTGTGTCAAGTGTGGAGGCGGGCTTTGAAGCCATGCCCTGTGAGACAGTCTACTTCCTGTTGCCTGAATATCAACATGTAGCAGTTCTTTCTCCAGCACCGTAGCTGCCTACATACTGCCATGTTCCCCACCATGATGATAAAATAGACCAAACCTCTCAAGCTGTAAACTGCCACCTCAATTAAATGTTCTCCTTTGTAAGAGGTCATGGTGTCTCTTCACAGCAATAGAAACCCTAACTAAGATACCTGCTTAAGAAAAATAGCTGTGGACAGGCCTAGGTATAATGGATGAGCCATGCCCTTAGTTTCAGCTCTTGGTAATCTATCTTAGTAAAGGAGAACAGTCAGGTATGGGGGCACACGTCTTTAATCCTAGCATTAGGAAAATAGAGGCAGGAAGATTACAAGTTCAAGGCCATCCTGGACTATACAGTAAGACTCTGTCTCAAATAAACAAACACAAAACCTATGTATACCTTAAAGTTTTATACATTAATTTTGTTAAAATTTTATTATAATAAAAAAGAAAGGTATTAGAAACTTCTGGCCCCTTATTTTAGTTTTTAGATAGTAATTGCTCCAGGTTTTTCAGATACTATGAAAAATACTGAAGATCATAATAGTCCACAAGGTAGGCTAAGAGTTGACCTTTGAATTTCTTTCTTCACCACTAGTTCTTAAAACTGGTTTTTATAAAAAAAAAAAAAGAAAAATACAGAGTTTATGGAATGTTTCGGTACATAGTTATGTTACTATTTTAGTGTTATTTAAATGTGATGATTGTATATATTTTAATTTCACTGCTATACCAAATATGTCAATGTTCATACTACAAGATCAACAGCCTCTTTGGACTGTCAATTGCCTAATAATAATATATAGGGTTTATATTGGGACCCAATTATATATTCTCTTCCCAAAATAAAATGAGTGATTAATCATTGATGTCATTGCATTAATTAGTGTTTTAAAATAAATGCCTAGAATGCTGAAAATAAAAAAAGAACATAAGAAAGACATAAAGAAAGGGAAGGAGGAGGAACAGAGAAAAAAGGGTAGAGGGAGGAATTAGAGAGTGCCAGGGTGAGAATCCAGAAACCTTGCCTCTAACTCTGCCATGCATGCACGTCTCTATAGGTGAGTCACATAATCTACCTGACACCTTTCATCAAGTGCAAAATAAAAAACTGAAGCCACATGATTTCTGCAGCTCTCCAACTTGAACAGCTTTGTTTCTCAGTTATCTTTACTAATGCCAAGTCTTCGTGCGAGTTTCCCCTTACATACTCAAAGCTCATGACTTGCCCCATATTTTCTTTGGATTCCAATTCTTTTTACCTACTTAAAGAAATTGCTATGGCAATTTTAAAAATAATGGAGTCCTCCTACTGTGCAATGGATTCTAATTAGTTTAATAGACTTAGGGAAATTACTGTAGCAATTGTCTCCTAAACTACACATTTCCCCTTTTCCAAATATTCCCCATCTACATTATCTGCAAACATGATTTCTCAGTATTAGCTGTTACTATGGTTTTAGTTGATAATCCACATCTTTCATTAGCAAAGCTTCCTTGCTCTTCCATGCTAAGGCTTAACTCTAGCTCTTGACCTAGGAGTGATGTGAGCAAGTGTGGGAGACAGAAAGCATTGCCTTGACTCAAGTGAAGCATCTTTCGGCTGCTGAAGAAGCTTGCTATTTCTGTTTTCTGCTGCTGTGATAAAAACACCAGCCAAAATCAACTTGGGGCAGAAAAAATCCATTTGGCTTACATTTTAATACAGACATTGAAACTAATTTACAAATGGTTATTTTATGTGGTTTTGTTCCATAAGAACTATGCGTTCGCAGGCTGGGAATGACCAACATGAGCAAACACCAAAGAGCTGTGGTTTATGCCTACAAATGCATCGAATAATTGTGCAGTCAATGCGAAGTCTTCAAAGGAAGATAGACTGTTGGAGGGAAACCGTGGGGAGGCTGAGAAGTCCCTGGCATAGCAGTTGCTGCCGGCTGGGATAGGCAAAGGGATAATTTTGAAAATATCTTAAGGAGGTGGATTTCTAAAACTATGTGTATGAAATGAAGTTTGGGGGAGCAGAAGACCAACAATATCGCCAATACCTCAATTTTCAGATATGCAAGTGTAATACTTAGGAGCAACTGAGTTGAAAAGAAATTATAGGTTTTCTCAGACAAGGTGAGAGGGCATCTTTTATACTGAAGCTTAAACTGAAGCCATAGATGAAAAGTGATTTTGACAGAAGCTGAAGGCACTGTCTCCTTTGACTCTACCTGACTTCCTAAGAAATCTGAGTCTCACACTAAGTGGCCTATGAGTAAAAACTCTCAAGATGGTATCTATTTCAGGTGTCCGGTGGTTCTTTACAGAACTCTGCTGTGTCGCAATATCGTAAACTTCACGTCCATCAGAGTTCCACAGAAGCAGGAGCTGTAGTAAAAAGCCAAAAGACATCTTAACAATTGTCAAACTCCATTCCTACCAGGGACCACTCTCCTGGATGAGGACTGAGAGAAAAATGTGCATAATTCTAATTCTTAGCCAAGCATCCAAACAGGAGTGTTTCCCAGTGTTTCTAGGAAGTGAGGAATGAATGAACGAGCAGCTCCAGAAAGAAGCAGGGCAGGTTCAGGATTAGCCAGTCAACCACTGGCACATATTACACTCAGCACGATACACCCTCTGTTTGCTCTGGTATTAACACCAACTGGCAGTGCGGCATTCCTTCCGCTAGAGAGCCTGACCTAATGCTACCTTCAGCAAACACTGACTCTCTCTCTCTCAACTCGGTATGCAGATTTCAAATACGCGCCTTAATATGAACAAATATATGTATTTATAAAAAAGTGCTTTAATCCAGACTTTTATTCTTTCAACAAGAGTCTGCAGAGTGGCTATTTTATAGGTGAGAGGTACTTTCTCTGAATGTGGAGGTGTAGCAGTTACAGTGGCAAGTAAAGGCCTTTGATCACCACAGTGGTATTTATAAGCCTGTTCTTCAGGAAGAAAAGCATTGGCTCGCTGAATCCACTGATTGCCATAGTTTAAATACGCCCACTATAGCCAACTTCAAGCTACTGACTGCATCACTGAGAAATGATGCATAAATCAGGTTTTAAGAGGCAATGGGGAGCTGAGGAAATGACTCAGTAAAGTGCTTGTCTACACAAGCCTCAGGACTCGGCTTAGCACCTTTGTAAAAGACACATCGTGGCAAGTGCCTATAATCTGAGCAATTGAGAAGTAGAGGAATGGATCTCTGGGGCTCATTGCCCAGAGATTCCAGCTGAATTGACAAGCTCCAGACTCAGCTAAAGATGCCATCTCAAATAATAAGGTGGGAAGAGAAAGAGGAAGACTCTTGGCATAACCTCTGGACCTCCAGACACGTGTGGACACACATACACAAATCAAACAGACTTCTGGAAACATGGGTATAATAGGTCTCTTTCAAATAACAGGGTGATTTAATCATACAAAAATATACATTTTTGAAAATATATTCATCTTTTTTTGTTTTATTTTGTGTTGTTTTTCGAGACAAGGTTTCTCTGTGTAACATAGCTGCCTATCCTAGAACTAGCTCTTTTAGACCAGGCAGGCCTTGAACTCACAAAGGTCTGCCTGTGTCAGCCTCCTGGGTGCTGGGATTAAAGGTGTGCACCACCACTACCTGGCAAGAATATATTCTTCTTACAAAGCTCTTACAAATATGCCAGAAGGAGCCACAAAACCACAGCCTATTTAGAATTTGCAGTGTTCTTTGGGGGACTCCAGAGTCAGAACCAATTGCCTGGATAGGTTAACTCAAAACTGGGTAACCAGCTCCTGAGACGTAGGAAAGTGATATATTGACTGAGGAGGCCTTAAATGTGAGGATCTCAATCAAAATCACGATGGCCTGACAATGAGAACGTTAACATTATTTAGAGGCCACAGTTGCTCTGGGCCATATCTTGTGCTAGCCACTGCTTCTGTTTCAGTCATTTACAGACCTCAGATATTAAAGCAAGGGTCAGAGTTTACCTTGCTGTGTGAATTATGTAAACCCTTTTCCCTCTTCTCCTGAATTCTTGTTGTTCATCTTGACAAGACAGATTCAGAGGGAGAAAAATCCTAAATATGAAATTAACCTGATATCTGAAGTGATAACAGTTACAATTTCAAAAACGCCACGAGGAGAAGTTACATCATGCAACAAGGCTCACATAGGAAATTTATTGAAAGAGGAGAGAGAAGGAGCAGAGAAGGGGGCAGAGACCAGTTCCTGGGGACAAGAGTGGCAGAAAAGAGAGAGGGGGAGAGAGAGGAAGAAAAAGAGGGAAAGATGGGGGGGCAAAGCCCACCTTTTAAAAGGGTGACATGGTGAATGTGCACAGGAGGTGCTCTTAGTGGCTGCAGCTGAAAACGTATCCTGTCAGGACCCCAAGGGGAAGCCAGTGCAGTTGCCTAAATACTAACAATAACAACTTGACAAAAACAGTAATTAAGACTTTAGAAATATTGATTAACATATTGTGATTGGTTCAACAATTCCATCTTTTTAGACCAGCACAGATATCTGAGAAATTATGATAAACCCCATATTCTATCACAGCAAACAAAATTTGGTGACACTTGAACATTGATCTCTTGCTTGATGTAAACTAAGTTTCAGAACAGCAAACTCAGAAAATGTCTAGCAATGATTTCATATTGCAAACATGGTAACTTCTAGGGTCATGTATTGCTGTGATCATTTCATTTAGGACAAGTTACTGTTGTTAATCTCTTACTGTACCTAATTTATAAATTTCATTGTATTATTTATATAAATATTCAAATACATATGGGGTTCAGAACTGTTCAGTTTTTCACAGCCTCTGGGGCTTTTGGAACATATCCTTAATACATAAGGATGGGCTACTCTCTATACACACACACACGTTTATGAACACATATATCCATACCTAAATTTTACAATGGGATTTACACTTTTGTAGAACATGTAGTCATAATAT
>LOJH01032804.1:620-16447 GCA_001685095.1 Ellobius talpinus
GATAGATAGATAGATAGATAGATAGATAGGTGATAGATAAAATGTAATAAAAACACAAATTCTAGAGCAGGACAATCTGGGTATCCTGACTCTACCATGTTCTAAATGCATGACCTTGGGCAAATTACTTATCTTCTGTGTCTTGGTTTCTTGATGTGGAAAATGAAGACGATTATAATACATAGCTTGGCTATGTAGGGTTAACAAACCCTCAGCCCACACAAAGTATTTCAGTAGAGAACTTTCATTGGTGGAGGAATTCTACATAAATGATGGAGGGCTGACAGAGCAAATGTGAGAGGCTGTAGCAGCCACAAATGACAGGAAGCACCTGCTGCATCTAGGTCTTAGCCAGCCAGTGGGAACAAGTCTTGCTATGGGGACTAGAAGTCTGGAAAAGGAACCCTGGAGGGCCAGTTGCTGAGACCTCCGAAGGGCGAGTTCCCTTCAATAGTACATCAGCACTAAGGGCATGCCCTGGATTCTGACGATGTTTCTAGTGAGAAGCTATGCCATGGTTAAACGCACTGAAGACCAGAAAAAATGAAAGCTCAGAATGCAGCTGCCTCTTGCTGCACTGACAATGAGACCAAAACGGAACATCTCAGACCTTTGTTTAGCTCCCTTTAGGACAGTGGTTCTCAACCTTCCCAATGCTGTCTCCCTTTACTGCAGCTCCTCATGTTGTGGTGACCCCAACTATAAAATTATTTTGTTGCTACTTCAGAATTGTAATTTTGCTGTGGTTATGGTTTGCATTATAATCATAATGCAAATATCTGAGATGCAGGCTATCTGATATGTGACTCCTGTGGGGGTCAAACCCCAAAGATTGAGAAACACTGCTCTAGAGTCTCCTATTACTGGGCACTTGAAGCATAATTTGCAGGGTTCTATCCCAGACTCACAGAGGTGGTCATTACAAAGTGAGCTTAAAGCCAGAAGATCAGAGATAAGTGGCTGGCACATTCCTTTAATTTTCTCATCTTTAAAGTGCACCTAGAATAATATTTACATTGTGGTATGGTACAGAGAATGAATGGATTCATATAAGTAGGCCCAGTACTAAAAGCTTATGTATATCACAAAGAGATTATTAGTTGCTCTTGCCCTGTAGTATGTCTCTAATGGTCACATGGGTATATCTGGAACTCAGAGATCCAAACTCTCTAAGATGTGAGTTCCACTTACTCATTTCTCTAGAGCAATGCTGCTGGGCAAAAGTGGGACAGAAGGACAAAAGACTGC
The DNA here is from genome assembly GCA_001685095.1 of Ellobius talpinus. NCBI lineage: Eukaryota > Metazoa > Chordata > Mammalia > Rodentia > Cricetidae > Ellobius > Ellobius talpinus. Next base: position 1,869 of record LOJH01032804.1, read on the forward strand.
CTGCTAGATGACCTTTGCTGCTCTGAGACAAGACACCTCTGCAGAGCAGCCTCTGATTGCAAAGTTTGACAATCCTAGGTCTCTTAGGTCCTCCTCCAAGGGAGACCGACCCCTGATTCATGCTTCCTGAAGACTCCTGATTAGCAAGTAAGTTTTAAAAAGGCTCTTCTTGCATAATTATTCTGCTCTTAATTTTGGGAAATGGCCCAGCCAAGAGTAATCTTGAAAATTATGAGGCACCGAGGGACAAAGAGGAGCCAGGGGCAGACAGAGTATTGCAGATCATAAAATCTCATCTGGTGCTAAGCTGTTACTGAATTATGCAATTTCTAAATGACTTCATAGGTTTCGCTATGATGTGTTAAGTAGACTGAGGCTGGGCTCCTGAATGTATTTACTTGTGGAAATGTTTATTAGAAAACACACTGATGTTGCTCTTGTTGATTCTCTATCCAGATGTATGCAGGAAAATGTGTTGGGATCTTTCTGTGCTCCAGAGTTAGAGAACTGGGGCCTCTATAATGACTAGCTCGCCAAATAGCTGGGTAGAAGTGTGGTGACAGACATAACATGCCATATACCTATGTGCTGGGAGTGGCCTGTTTGTTTTAAATACAGTGGTTTATTTTATCCTAATGGCAATCCCTGTAAGGAAAGGGATACTATTAACCTGTTTTATAAATTAAGAATTTGAGTGTTTAATTCTTTGTGGTTTTAACATTGTTCTTTGGGATTTTTGTTTTTCATTGTTTTTTTTTTTTTTTACTAGATCTCACTTTGCCCAAACAGCAGAACTGGGAGTCAAAGTGACTCAGTTCAGGTTCAAGCTTAAGCAACCAAAATAAGAGATATTAAAACTCAGTCTTATAGTTTGGTTTATAAAATGCCCCACTCCAAGACTCATATGTAGATCACATGTCCCCAAACTGGTGACACTAATTGGAGACATAATGCTTGCTGCCTTTAGGTGGGACACTTAGCGGTCAGAAGTGGGCTTTACAAATAAAACAAAGTCTTTCTCCCCCATGTTTCTCTTGATCATGGTGTTTTATCACAGCAATAGAAACCCTAACTATGGACATTGTATAGACATTAATCTAGTACGAACTAAGTTTCCATATGAAGAAGGGAATTTGGGTACAAATTCCAGCCACATAAGAACACGTATGAAGACAGGGTAGAGGCTGATGGAGTGCATGCACAAACCGCAGAAGCCCAAGGACTGTTGACCTAACTCAAGAGGCTTAGTGAGGTAAGCAAGGAGCCTTCCTAGAGCCTCTCAAGGGAAAGTGGTCCTTCTGACAATTCGACGTCAGATGTCTCACTTTTAGAACTGCAGGGCAATGAATGACTATTGCTTTCAGCTGTCTACATTGTTTCAGAAGTCCTAGGAGAGTAATATTCCCTGTCTCAGGATAAGTGCCTTTAGCAGTGGGAGCTGCACTGCTGGAGAGCGGGGAGAGATAGTGATGCCTCTGCATCCAGGGAGACTGACTAATTAATGCCATGTACTTCTGGTGCCTTTGCCTACCACTGGTATAGTTCATGTCCAGAGCTCCTGTGAGATTAGGCTGAATCTAGTCTTGCAATCGAAATCACATCCTCATTTAGAGCCATTGCTTCCCCTCTCCTGCCTCCTGAGAATTCATCTCTAATCTCTTGCCTCTGCAGAAGCCTTGTCTCTGGCTCTGCCTCTTGCATCCTGTGCTAAGAGACCAGAAGGCAGAGAGAACAAAGTAGAAGGATGGGAGTCTCCAGGAGGGCACTCCACAGGAGAGTTCAGTTTTCAAGGACAAGGAAAAGTGAGTTAGCTGGAGAAGGGAAAGAGGAATCTAGCAGAGACAGGAGCACAAGCCGAGATGCCTCCTGCTATTTCTGTATCAACAGTGTGTAAAGTTAAGATGGTGAAGGTAGCATAATGAACCTAGTGGGCTGGAGAGAATTATCCTCCTAGAGGCCAGGTGTGTGCTCTCTCAGTATAAAGACTCTATAGAGGCTGGAGAGATGGCTCAGAGGTTAAGAGCGTGCACCGCCCTTGCACAGGACCCAATTTCAGTTCTCGGTACTCACATTAGGGAGCTTACAACCATCTGCTCCAGGGGGATCGATTGCTTCTGAACTCCATGGGCACCTGCACTCACATGCACATGGGCATACACGTAGGCCCATGCGCATGTTTTATGTGCATGCACGCGCACACACACAATTAATTAAAATAAGTCATCTTAAAACTTTTTTTGTACGGTCAATAGAAAATATGCTTCTTATCCCTGTACCTCTTCAAGCTGCCTGTCAGGCACATATTGGGGCCCTCGGTTTCCAGGAGGTGAGACATGGAGACTTCCTACATACCTTCTGCATCCACAGCTCCATAACTGTTGGCTCCTGTTAACATGGCATGGGCTAGTTCTGGATTCGCCTTCTCTTCCTCACCACCTTCTGTACCTTGGGCAGGATTGCTTTCCCTCTTCTCACAGTGAGAGTACTGATAAACTTGTCTGTGGTTTTCCTTGGACTGAATCCCGGCTTCTTCTTGTAATCAGGATCAGCTAATCTTCTTAAGCTGTAGGTTTTGTTGGCTGGTTTGTTTATTTCACTTACAAAGTAGGAATGATGATACCAGCTGCCTGAAAGAATTGTGTGCCCCCAGCATGGTGCTGGATGCAAGGAAAGTCCTTCGTGAACACACCCACCCACCGGGTCTTCTTCACTACTTACCTGGAAGAGCATTTGTATGGTGCACAGAAAGCGGTGGTTCAGTACTCGTGAAAGAGCGTAGACTTTGAGAAGATGCAGGACTCAGTTCTGGTTACTACCTGTGTGATGTGAGCAGGTGACATTTTATGAAACAAAGAACCTTGGATCCATATGAGAACATTTTTGTCTCATTGCATGGATCACTGTAGGGAGAAAATTTACCTTTTAGCTTTTGGGGTTTTTTTCTGTTTGTTTGTTTTTTGTTCTTTTTTTTAATTTTAAGACCTTTTGAAATTCAAGTCTCATCACCGTGGAGGCCTTTGGATGGTATCAGAAGTAGCCATATCTCCCACTGCTACTGTGATGTTGATGGGAAACCAGCAAGACAAACAATGCACCCGTGCTTCTTGATCTCTGGTACCTAGATGTCTGGGCAGATGCCAGGGGATGGATCACAGAAAAGGACATGCTGCATGAGAAACCATGAGATAACAGAAAACTGGGCTTATTTAAATTTGCATCTTTACAGGAACTAGCCAATGAATGTTTATTAGAAAACATCTGTCGGAGAGACGGGGTTGGGGTGGGGTGGGAAAGTACCTACTTCCTTAGCGTTGTATAAAGGAGACATTGAGCATCAACATTTGTATAGTATCTAGTATGTATACAAAAGATATATATCTACTGTATAGTGTTAGTATCTAGGCGTTTAGTTTTGTTTTTTGTTTTCTTGAGACACTGTCTCACTTCTGTTGCCAAATATGACTTAGAACTCAACCATGCAGCCTAGTTTAGCCTCACCCTTGCAGCAATTCCTTTACCAATGGCATCTCAGTACTGCTGGGATTGAAAGCTTATACTCTCATGACCAGCTGGCTAGCTGGTGTTTTAATAGACTTAAGTGGGTGGGACTTTGTTTTCTTGTTTGAATTAGTTAAAGTAGAATTTTAAACCTACAGATATCAGTCTGAGAGAGATTTTTCCGAAAGCATTTGTGGTGTCTCATGAAAGGGTTAACCTTTTTATCACAGAATGGCTTGTTACTAGCATTAGCTAGACCTGCCTGAAAGGAGCTCCCCCACCTCCCACAGTGTGGGCTCCCTTCAGTCTAGTTTGTCTTAAAGCAGCTTTCTTTCTGTTTAAACATAATTCTTTAAGACTTTTATACAGTGCAATATTTTTACAATTACAAAGGTTACATGGAAGCTTGGGGTCAGGGCTGCAATCTGTGATCTTGTTGGTTCCTGGAGGCTGTGCCACCACCAGAGCCATCAAGCAGTGTATTTTGATCCTCTATCCTAGCTCCTCCAAGGCCCACCCTCACCTCCCCACCCCACAATTTCATGTCCTCTTCTCCTCTCTCTTTTAAAAAATAACCCACCAACTCCAGTGGATGCTACCCATGTGCTCACGGGTCTGGGGCCATCCACTGGAATGGGGTTGACCTACAGGAACCACACCCATAAAGAAAACCAACTCTGTTGTCCCCAGAAGCCTCGACTGTCCCTAGCTCCTCAGTTAGGGTTGTGGACTGATGAAGCCCCTCCCAGTCCATGCTGATGTATTAACTGGCAGACTCTGCTGCTGTTAGTTCATGAGCCCTACGGTTCTGCCTTGTGCAGTAGACAGTGTGTGCCTCTGGTCCTCCCTTACCCCTGCTTCTCTTCTGTGATGGTCCCTGAGCCTTATGGAGGGAATGTGGGGTTGATCTTCTTTTCTTGACTCTCATCTCAGAGAGAAAGGTCTTGTAGCAGCTAGCTCTCCGGTGGGGACTGGTTGTCAGCATATTCAAACTCCACATCCTGGAAACTATGGTACCGATCATGCCAAGGTGCACTGCTGCTAACTGTCAAGTCCCTTTTCTCTGAGGAACACAAGTGGGTGGTGTTTTTCCTATATATGTGAGTTCTGTTCCATTGGATGTGCAAAAAGAACCTCTTCTCTGGCTGTGAAATTCTTGGCACATTTCGGAGGAGTACTCCTCTTCTCTCTCTGTGGTAATGTTATCCTTATGTTAGTGCTTGGGAGTGAAGCCTCTTAGGCAGGTACTTCAGTCCCAATCTTGGTTCTTTGAATGACTAATTATTTGGCATTCATCTTGATATCTCTTCTTTTTAGAAAAATTTAAAAAAGTTGGTCTTCACAGCTGTTACCCATAGGATTTCTGTGATCATAAAACCAATTAGCATTTTAACATCCTAAGTGCACTGACAGATGTCCAGTCTGTAGACTCACTCTGCTGTCACTTGGGTTATAATTATTATTAGTATTATCATTTCCATCCTCCCCATATCCCAGGGTTTCAAACTGAAAGGATGTAATGTGAGGGCTGGCGTGTTCTTTTTTTTAAAAAAAGTCTTTCTGTTTTGTTTTGGTGGATAGCTGTATGTTTTCTAGATACTGGGGATTTTTCTCTCGTCATATATTTCAAAGATATTCCTAGATGAGCCTATACTCGAGCCTTCTGATTGGCTTGGTCTGGATCTCCCTGTGTTCTTCACATTTCACAGTCTGAAACTCTAGACTTTGTTTGAGAGTTTTCTTCATCTGTGTTTTGAGAACTGTTTGGTCTCAAGGTTTTAGTTTTGCTCTGTTCCTCTGCAAATCCTCCTGCTCCTTAGACAGACATCCACACCTGCTTCTCTCCAACATTCCTCCTGATGCCCGCATCTCTTTGCCCCTACACTAACCTTTTCTTTTAAGAGGATTGATTAAATTCTTCTCTGCCCACTTAAATAAGTTCTCAAATATATAAATCTTCCTTTTTAAAACCTGTAGACAGGCTTTCACTATGTTATTCACACCAGTCTGGAACCCGCCATCCTCCTGCCTCAGCCTTATATATCGGTACTGATATATAAGTGTGCTTTGCCACATCCAGCTAAAACATCAAATACTTATTCAACTTTGACCCTGTGATAATCTGATTGGTTCAAGAGATGCTTGGGATACTAGTAAAGGACACGTCTTGGTGCACCTGTGAGGTGTTTCCCCATAGCCAGGGAGGTTTCACTACACAGGGGGACCTGCTCTGAATGTGAGAGACACTGTCCATATTGGCTGGGGACTCATGGAAAAACAGAAGAAGAAAGCCAGTAATATTTCTCTCTGCCCTCCTTCTATTCCTCCCCACTCCCTCCATCCCTCTGTCTTCCCACTGCGTTCCGGGTTGTTATTGTGACATAAGCACGTCTGTTCCCCATGCCCTCCCCACCATGATGGAGAGAAACATCCATAATTCTAATATAAACTAAATCTCCCACTTAGGTTGTTTTGCTTAGAGTTTTGTCTTGCTGTCAGAAGTTCAAGATGAGGGACCAAGGATAATTCCAGGAGCACCCATTAGTATATTGTTTGTTGTGGTTCATCTGACTGCACTCAGGAACTGCCTGGCCCCCAACCAGGCTGAGGATGAGAAAACAAGCCCCCTGGTGACTCTGAAAGGCAGGGCAGACTCAGGGAATGCATAGGCAATCCTTGTGGTCCTAGCTAGAGAATTTAAATATTTCTGCAACTTATGTCATAAAGCTGTTTTCCAATCTTGAGGTGAGAAAATCAAACCTCACAAAGCTCAGGTAAACTATTTAGGGTCACACATTTGAGAAGTGATGAACAAGGGGCAAAGAGGACTTGAACTCTGGCTGCAGGCTAGCGCCCCTTCATCTCTTGATCCTTGACCCACTATTTTATGCATCAGTCTTGCATAAGCTTCAGTAATCTCTCCGTTACTACATGACTTTAAGCATCTTTGCAGATACCTCAGTGGTCCACACAACACAAGAAGTTTTACGGCAGATTTGAAAAACAGAGTGGTACATGACTTAGTTAAGAGTGAAAAGAAAAACAGCCCAACTGACCTGAATAGCGTTTGTAAAAGTATGAGACTGATGACAGTGTATCCTTTGTGCTTGTCTCCCTGTGCGCATATGTTTACATGTTGTTAGACCGCTCAAGACCACATGACCAGTAAGTCAAAATAAATGCAAGCTCTGATAGAGTAAAGAAGGCAGTAGCGTGTGCTGGAGGCCACCCTATCCCTACCTGAACCGTATTAAGGTTCCCCGAACACCTTAATGACCTCCAGTTTTCCTCAGAACATTTGATTTTTGTCTGAAGCAGACAATACATACACACACCGATCCATCTTCAGTTATTTGAAGCACTTTTGCTCTCCGTAGGAATTTCTGGGAGTCAAACTGTTACAAGTGCTCACAGCAGGGAAAAGAAAGACAGAATTGGTCTGAAGATTGCTGCCTGAGGATGAGGCTGAATTACATTAAGGGGGTCACTCCGCCATCTATACATCGAAGGAGAGCTTTGGCATCTCGAGGGCAGCTGTAGCCCAGGGTTTGAGGGTAGCTCACAACATCTTTTTCCTCAGTAGTCTTTGATATCCAGCCAGAGGGGGGCCAATGCCATTTTCTAAGTCAGGCGATAGCTCCCTAACAGCTGACTTTTCTCCCTCTTGATTTGGTTTCAAACTTTGTGGGCCAAGAGGCCATCAGGTGTGAATCACTGGTCTTTGCATAGTGGATGCTGGGGGTCAGAGAGGGGTTGCTTGTGTTATATGTGGGGAAGCTCCTGGTTGGGAGCTAACAGTATCTGAGCAACTGAGCACTAGGGGATGTACTGGAGAATCAAGATCGGAAAAAAAGTATACAATTTCTTGGAGAGAAATGGCACACTATTGAAGGTTCACCTCCTTTTAAACATTTATTTTTATTAGTAATTGTGGGGTGTGTGTGTATGTATGTGTGTGCATGCCTATGTGTGGTTCTGTGTACATGAGTGCAGGTGTCTTCAGAAGTCAGAGTTGCCAGATCCCGTGGAGCTGAGGTTACAAGTGACTGTGAGCCACCTTATGGGGGTGCTGGTTATCAAATTCAGGTTCTCTGAAAGAGTCAGTATGTGTTCTCAAATGCCTTCTTTCTTCTTATAAACTTTTTAGGATTCATTCTAAATAAATTTAGAAACCTGTATCTCTGTGAACAGTCTTTCTCATTGACTGACCAGAGATCAGTAATACTTCGGTTTGGTTTTTATGATTTATAAGTGTGTGTGTGTGTGTGTGTGTGTGTGTGTGTGTGCATTCATGCGTGTGGAAGTTGGAGGACAACTTGAAGTGTCTGTTTACCCCTCCACCTTGTTGAGACAGGGTCTCTTTTGCTGTTGTGATGCTGAGTTGCATCCTCTGGCTCACAAGAGCTTTCACATGGTCCTCCTGTGTCTGTCTCCCATGCTGCTATAGGATTTCAGGGATTACAGCGCTGAGACATGGTGTTTTGCTTTTTAGCATGAATTCTATAGATTGAACCCAAGTCACCAGGCCTGTGCTCAAGAACTTTGACTGGCTGAATCAGCTCAACAGCCAAGTTTCTCATACAACTTCAAGGCCCCATTTCCACAACCAAGCATGTCTGTATTTTAAGGTCCGTTTTGATGAGTGTCACTGTGTTAGTTAGTGTTTTGTCAACTTGACACAAGCTGGGGTCTTCTCAGAAGAGGGAATATCAATTGAGAAAATGCCTCCGTAAGATTAGTCTGCGGCCATGTCTCTGAGGCATTTACTTGATTAATGATTGATGTGGGAGGGCCCAGCCCACTGTAGGTGGTGTCAATCACTGTTCAGGTGGTCCTGGGTTTTATAAAAGGAACAAGCTGAGTGAGCCACAGGGAACAAGCCAGGAGGCAACTTCCCTCCATGGCTCCTGCCTTTAGGTTTTGCTTTGCCCTCAGTGCTGCTGGTCTGTAGCTTTCAAGGTGAAATAAATCCCATTCTCCCTGAGTTTATTTTAGTCATGGTCTTTATACCAGCAATAGAAGGAAAACTAGGAAGTTCTATAACCATATTCAAGGTATAGAAAATTTACAAACTCCAGAAGTTTTCCTCATGACCCCTTCCAGGTAGCCAGCCCACTAGAGAAAATAATGTTCTTGTTTCTTTTATTTAACTGAATCAGCATGTAGAACATGCCAGTATCTCAGAAATGTTTGTATTCCCAAGTGAATGAATAAATTTTCACAATATATGGTTTTAGTTGTAGATCTGACTGGCCTTGGGTGATTTCTGCCCAAGCAATACAGACTTAGGGGACCCCTGTAAATGTCTGAACCCAATAGTACTCTCCCCTGAACTTCCCCTGGAAGACATTTACTGGTCAATAGGCCCCTTCACAGGCTGTGCCCTGCAATATGACCCATGCCCCAGTTTGACATTGCTGTTTTTCTCAGCTATGATACCTTCTACTTCCATGGCACAGTGTCTGTACTTATCTTCACCACTGGATTGAAGGAACAGACTGCTTCAACTTCCAGTGAGATGCACAGGGTTGTAAACGATGAGATTTCTCTCCCCGAGAACTTCTGCCTGCCAAGTTGTTCACCTCAAGACCCCAGTGACGTTGTTGATGTAAAGAAAGGTGGATTCAAAACCATTTTTCTTTTCTAAAGACAGGGTCTCATGTGTCCCAAACTAGTCTAGAACCCATTATGTATCCAAAGAGAATCTTACACTTCTGACCCTCTTGCCTCTACCTCTTTAGTCCTGGGCTAAAGTGTAGGGCACTATATCCAGTGTAGATAACGTTGGGAACTGGGCTAGATAAACATGTAACAGCTGAGCTACATCTCTAGTCCTGGAAACAAGCATTTTAGGAGGTTCCTATATAGCCTATGTGCTATGTTGTGGATCAACCTCATGTCTTTGTACTTTAGATATGAATGTGTTGGGTGCACCATTTTCATGGAACTGAGGCATTTACGCATCAACACTCTATGAAAACCTTTGCATGCTTATTTTCAGCCAAAGGTAGGGAGCCTGGGAAAGTGGAAATGCTGAATTGTAATCCCTTTTATGGTTATGTTCCCACCCTCTGTCCCTGCAACAAAGGGTAGTCTAGAGTCTCGAAGAAGTGTAATATAAGGGAATGTAGGTTCAGTAGATTCTCTGATATTTTCTCTATTTTCAATGCATAGACTTATACATGGGCTTCAGAGGTTTTATTATTTACTTATGTTGTTGTTTTAACAAAATACCTGACAGAACAACTGAACGGAGGAAAGGTGTATTTGGGGTTTTAGTTTAGGGCTAAAGTCCATCAGAACAGGAAAGACATGGTGAAGGGGCAGGAGGCAGCTGGCAACATTACATCTGACCCCAGGAAGCAGAGACAGAGGAATTCTGGTGCTTAACTGCCCTCTCCCCTCTGTCCTTTTTACTAAGCCCCAGGACTCCATCCCATGGTACAATGATACTCATGTTCAGGGTAGGTCTTCCTCAATGAAACCTCACTGGAAACCTTGTGACACATGTGCCCTGAAGTATATCTCATTCCCTGTATGATTTTAGACTTAGTTATGTGGCCAAGGAAGACTAACTACAACAGAAGAATTTCCCAGAAGAACACCTAGAGTTTCTTATCAGATTTTTAGGGTCTCTGTATTACTCAAAGTTAAACACTCCTGGTATACACATTCTTTAATGACACTTGCAGTTAATTCCATAAACGTCTAAAGTATAAAATGAGAAAGGGAGGGGCAGGAATCTGGCCCTGAGTTCCAATGCTCCACCTACCCCATTTATATAGTGCCCTCTGGGACTCACTATTCGTCTAGATGTCTTGAGGTCTTAGGATGGCCATCATCTAAACTGGACTGAATGTCCAAGTGTATCTCTTGCATGGTCTTATTGGAGAGTTCATCTCAGATACAGAAGAGAATCCATGGTAAGAATTAATGCAAATGTTTCTATTAATTTAAAAATGATATAGTGTTTGTTAATAAGAAAGTCCTGTCCTCATTCCCCTCTTCCTTCTTTTTAAGGCTGATCTGCATGAAAAGAGAAAAACCAAAATATGAAAGCTAAAAGAAATAATCTGATGCCTTCATGATTCTTAAAACAGGAAACACTATGATGAGCTTACATGGTCTATTTTGAGAAGACAGAGAGAGAGAGAGAGAGAGAGAGAGAGAGAGAGAGCGCCACAACACCTAGACTGCACATGAACTTGTGAACCTGCAAGCCATTTGAGATGGGTACATTTATACACTCGAGAAGATGTTTGTTATTGCACTTGTAGCTACCATTAGAAATACATGAAAAGAGAGTAAATGTTTGGAAAGATTAATACTGCATTTTCTTTCTGGTGGTCAGAAATTGAAAACTGCTAATGCCTGAAATAGGAGAGCAGTAAACCATGGGAGAAAGTCGATGGAAGAGCTGAATGCAGCCACCGTTCAGCTCCCACAGCATTGGAGTGCATTGCTCTTCATCCCATCCAGAGCCGCTCTGTGAATAATTATATTAAGGAATTAGGCATAGTCATCATGGAGCTACAAAATACTACCCTTGAGGCCTCACTGGAGACTGATGGGAGCTCCAGAGAGTTGATAATAGTCATCAGAGGCTCCATATATTTAAAATGCACAAAGGACGAGTCCAGAAATTATCTGCCTGCCAACTTAACTTCTCTACCTGGAACAAATTATCCCAAAATCAATTTGCAAACACCTTGGAGATAACGAGGTCTTGAGTAATAACCTCCATGGCTTTGTAAAGAAAGCACCTAGCTTGACTAATCTGCTTAATTCCCTTCTCTGACCAAACGGTGAGCTGTAATAGAGGCAATCTGAAGTTGTCCCTCAAGATGTGTGCTTCGAGTCACACTGAGAGGATATTGTCCACCCCTGGTTTATAGCAAATTATTCTGCTTTTGGGGAATCCTTGATGCTGGGCCATTAATTAAAAGAAAAACACAGAATAAGTCTTTATCCCAAGTATCCACCTGAGTTCCAAACTAACCTTACCCACACTTTGCTTATCTGAGCAGTCCAGAGACTCCCCCCATCCCCAATAAGGGCCTCTTTAATAAATCTGCATTTGGCTTCTCACCCCAATCACCTCTATATTCAACTTTAGGATTCAAGGACTTGTTCATTCTCCTGGACAGATAACCCCATTCCTAGCTTTTGGTCATTAAACAGTACCAGACTCAGGCAAGGAGGCCTGAGATCATTTGCACAGAGATGTCTGTGGCAGAATTATTTACCATGGCTAAGCTTAGAACAGCCCATATACTCAACTGTGGGAACACACTTAGGATAAATTTATAATCAGTACCTAGAAAAGACAGTAACTCCCTCTTCTTTGTAGCATGTAACTGGACCTACTAGGGTACTTAAAGTGGGGGAAACAAAACCATCTACCACTAGTCTGTGTGTCATTGAGACTACAGGAAAATGTGAGACATGCATAAGAACTGCATTAGAATGTGCAGAAATGGCTGGTAAGAGAGACATGCTTTCTCTTCCTTACATTTTGTGGTTGTTATTCCCACGTCTGTTTGTCACAAATAAAAATAATGAACACACCATGCTTCTTTAAAAACAAAACAAACAAAATGTGGGTGAGGGATGCTGGAGATATTTCGGTGGTTAAGATGGGCTGGAGAGATGGCTCAGTGGTTAATAGCACTGGTTGCTCTTCCAAAGGACCCAGGTTCTACTCCCAGCACCCACATGGCAGTTCACAACGGTCTGTAACTCCAGTTCCCAGGGATCTGATATCCTCATACAGACATACCTGCAGGTAAAAAACCCAATGTACATTACATAAATAAATAAACATTTTTAAAAAAGAGTACTTCCTGCTGTTGTAGAAGAGCGACGTTCAGTTCCCAGCACCCACATCAGGCAGCTCACAACTACCTGTAACTCCAAGCCTAAGAGGGTGGATGTTCTCTTCTGGATTCTGCAGGTACCTGCACTCACGTGTAAATACCCACACACTTATGCACAACCAAAAATAAATCAATTCTTTGGATCATGGGTTGCATCTCAGAATCCACATCCCTGACAAAATGTGACTCTCCCTCCCCAGTAGATATTGTAACTCCTCAGGTAGTGGTGGCACTTCATGAGCCCCTCTGTATTTGTGCTGGGATGATGGTTGATCCTGTGTAAGTCCTGTGAAAATAATATGCACGTATGAATATTAAATAAAATACTTAAATTTTTAAAGATTTATTTTATCTTATGCACATGAATATTTAACCCGTGTGTGTGTGTACCATTTGTGTACCTGGTGTGCATGAATGTTAGAAGATCCCCTGCTGTAACTGGAGTTAGACATGGTTATGAGAGCTACCAGGTGTGTGCCAGGACTTGAACACAGGTCTTCTTCAAGAGCAAACAAATGATCTTATCCACTGAGGTATCTCTCCAGATTCAAATAAAAATATTTTTCAGAAAGTAAAATGAAGCCTGAAAGACATCTCAAAACAAACAAATGGCCACGTGGTAAAACATGGTGATGCATACCTATAATTCCTGTAATTGGAAGGCCAAGGCAAGGGAACCTGGCATTTGAGGCCAGCTTGGATACGGAGTGAATCTGAGGTCAGCCTGGCCTACATATGGAGACCCTGCAGGGGGCTGTTAATTGCTCTATGAGTTTGGTTATGTCTATTTGGTTAAATATATATTACCTAAGGAAGGTGCCACATAGGTCAGTTAGCAGAGAACTTGCTATGACCTTTCCTTTGGCCCTTGATTCCTGCTATGCTCCTGTTAGCCAAGGACACTCTGCTGGCAGAAACCCGTCAGGATGAGGGCGAAGCTGGATTCTTGTTGCATCACCTTCTCCTATCCGTGTTCATCCCACCATCTGCAGAGGATTTCTGCTAACAGTGTGTGTGATCTGAGGTGGAAGTGGCCCGAAAGCCTCCTCCTGGAGGACTAGGTCTCACAGTATCCAAAGGTTCTGTGCAAGCTGCCATGGGAGAAAAGCAATCAGTAGTTTTACCCAGCTACCTACTAACCATGACAATGACCAGCCTGGCAAGACATCACCAGTGGTACAATAGCATCAGTGATGTCTTGGGATTAACTCTCAGCTGCTGAATTGGATTTAAGGATCCTTAATAGGAGGGAATTTATGGTTGGTTACTGTAAACCTATTCAGCTACCCATGATTGTTGATATCATGGGCTCTAGAGGAGGATCTACTACAGGCGCTTTTCTAGATCAGTGTAGTGCTTAACTGTATTCTAAATACATATCTCTCTGCCCACGGATAAGTTTTGCTCTTAGAACCTATCAAATAAAATTCCTATTGCAGTAAATGAAGATAATTGGGGAAACCCTCTGTCTTAGTCAGAGTTACGATTGCTGTGACAAACACCATGACCAAAGCAACTTGGGGAAGAAAGGGTTTATTTGGCTTATGATTCCACATCACTGCTTACCACTGAAGAAAGTCAGGACAGGAACTCAGACTGGGCAGGAACCTGGAGGCAGGAGCTGATGCAGAGGCCTTGGAGGAGTACTGCTCACTGGCTGTCTCTTGTGGCTTGCTCAGTCTGCTTTCTTATAGAACCCAGGACCACCAGCCCAGGATTGGAAATGCCCATAATAGACTGCCCCCCCACATCAAACAGCTTGTGTCAAGTTGACATAAAACTAACCCGTACACCCACAATTGGTAAAGTGCAGAAAACAGACCGTGGGATATCCAGCCCCAAATGATACATCTGTCTATAACATGATCCCTACAATGAAAACTCAGAGTAGATCATGGAAGAGGAGAGAGATGGTGAAGGGCCACAGGATGAGGGCATCAGATGTGAGATAGTGCCTTCTATATATGAGAGTTGCACCCATGAAACTGCAATTACATGCTTCCCTCAACAATACTCACATAATGTCCAACACCTGATGGTTTGCCAGCATAGATGGGAAAAAAAATCTCACAAGGCTCCACCCCTAGATGAAGAACTATAGGCAACTAATGGCTGCTGAGAGTGAGAATCAGCCCCCTGTGCCAGGTTATGCAGTCCCAACCAGTCATTCCTAAACATATATTCACACAAGTTACTCTAAATGAT
>LOJH01032806.1:0-16447 GCA_001685095.1 Ellobius talpinus
GCTAAACAGCTGTGGGAACCAGGCAGGACAGAAACCCCCAACAAGCAGGCCCCGGTTCATGTTACAGATCTCTGTGAGTTTGAGGTCAGTCTGGTCTACAAGAGCTAGTTCCAGGACAGCTAAGACGGTAACACAGAGAAAACCTGTCTTGAAAACCCAATAATAATAATAATAGTAAATAAAATATACATTTTCTTTTTCCTTTTGTGACTTCTTCTTTGATCTAAATGACTATTAAAAATATGAATGATTTTTAAATTTCTACAATTTGAGAATTTCCCACATTTTTTTCTGATTATTTTTAAATTCCTTCAGTTGTGGATAGAGAACATAATTTGCATGGTGTCAGCCTTTTAAGTGAAGGCTAATTGAGGCTTGTCTTGTGGTCTTATGTAACATCAACCCTGAGGAATGTTCCATATATATTTGAGAACAAACTATATTTTAGGCTTATTGGGCAAAATGTTTTATGGATTAGGGATGTCTAGCTGATTTTATTTCCTTGTTTTGCTATCCATGGCTGAAAGCAGGGCATAAAAGACTCCAAGTTCTATTATCAGTGGTCAGTTTCCCCTTTAATTCATTTTGTATTTTGCTTCATATACTTGGGGATTCAGTTGTAAAGTACAAGTGTATTTATATTTCCTTCTAAGTTCTAGTAATAATTTTTGTCTTAAAGTCCATTTTCTGATACTTGTAACCCATTCAAATTCTGTTTGCATAACACAGCTTATCTATACACGAATTTAAGCTTGCTTGTCTTCTGAATTTAAAATGTGTCTTATAGGCAGCATATGAGAAGGCTATTTTTAAAAATCCACTCTGTCAATCTCCTCCTTTTGTTCAGAGTATAATAATTTACTTTTAATGTTTAATGTGTTTGCATTTAATATAGCTAATGAGGTGTGATTTATAGCCACCATTATGCTCTCTGCTCTGTATATATCATGTGTCTTCTCTGTTACTCTTCTCCTCTGTCACTGTCCCATTTTGTGCTAAATGGCTGTTTTCTAGTGGCTGTTTTCTAGGATACTATCTTAATTTCCTTGGTGTGTCCTTATTTCTATTTTCAGTGATTTCAAAACAGTAGCCCTGCTGGCTGCTAGACTGCTAGCTTTCAGTGTGAATGCGGAATCTTTATTTCTGTGTCTACTGCAGGGCTGAGAGAATAAACAGCCTGTAATGTTACTGTTCTTATATAACTTCACCCACTCTCTTGGCTAAGTGCACTCTGGGTTTTTTATAAAGATTTGGTTAAGTTTGAGAATTCTATAAAAGTTTATTCTGGGGCTGGAGAGATGAGAGGGCTGGAGAGATAGATCAGAGGTTAAAAGCACTGACTGTTGGTCTTCCAGAGGATCCAGGTTCAATTCCCAGCACCCACATGGCAGCTGCAACCATCTGTGACTCCAGTTCCAGTGGACCTGACACTATCGCACAGACAATCATGCATGCAAAACCAATTCACAGAAAACAAAAGTAGATAAGTCATTAAAAAGTTTATTCTGACCATTTTTATTAGTTTTACCATCGTGTTTATGGAGAAGGAATTTTTTGGAGACTTTTAGTGTGACATTTTCTCTGACATTTTTCTTGTATCCTTTTCTTTAATGGAAAACATATAATTTGCATTTTCACTTTGTAATTTACTTTGATTTATAGATGCATAGTCAAATATACATATATTTTATTTCCATTCTAGATATTTTTTATTAGTAAATCCTTTCCAACCTCAGACCATAGTCCCCTTGATTTGTATAGATATATTATTCATATTAATATCATGTTGTAAACAATCATATATCAACATTCAATCTGTACTATAATATACTTAAAATATGTGTATACACATATGTATATTTATGTTGCATTTATTGATCTAATTGGTGTATATTGATATAATGGTTTTTATGGCATAGTGATGATTTGGATAGATTTTCTTGTATTCAGCAGCACCCAGTATAAAATTTGCTTAAGCAGGCTCAGTGCATGAAGGCTCTTGCTGAACAAGCCTGGGGACTTGAGTTCAAACCTTGGAGCCCACATACAGGTAGGAGAGAACCAACTCCACTGAGTTGTCCTATAGCCTCCATGTGAATACATATTTGCATTCACAGGTGCAATAATACATATAATTTAGTTAAAAACTGGTTACTTATAATAAAGTGTTCTTTAGATCATTGTCACATTTTCTTTGCCAATATTTCATTTTGTGCCTACCCTAGTTGCTTTCTCATTGCTTTGATAAAACACCATAGTAAAATCAATGTAAGAGAGAAAGGGTTTATTTTAGCCTGTAGTTCCAGAGGCTACAGTTCATCACTGTAAGATGGTTATGCAGCAGGCAGGGAAAACATGGTGGCAGTACCAGGAGGCAGGCTTGGTCACCTTGCACCCACACTCAGGAAGCAGAGGGTGACAAGAACGTGAGGCCTGACTACAGAGCCCCAAAGCCCACACCTAGTGACCCACTTCCTCTAGGGAAGCTACTAAAAGCCCTACAAACTTCCCAAGCAGTGACATCAGCAAGGGACCCAGTGTTCAAAGCCCCAAGTCTACGGAGGCTGTTTCCATTGAAACGACGGGAGCAGTCACATTCATGAGTGATGTTGGCACACACAATTCTCCTTTGTAGTTCTTGTTGAACTTTGTTATTAAAATTCCTCAGGAGGTTTCTATTTCCTCTTATTGTCTAGGTTGATTAGATTGCATTGGAATTGCCGCTGTTGAGTTATCTAAAACTCAGCTTGGAAGACTGGTGATTTCCCAATAGTAGCCCACTAAATTAGTATCAGCTTCTCTAATAATTGATGGAGTTGGGGTATTCATTTCTTCATAAGTAGATTTTAGTGGCTATTTCCTTAAGTGAAATTCATTCATTTCCTCTCAGGTTTCAGAGTTGGCTATTATTGACTCAAGCATGTAAATATGATATGACTCCTTTTCCATTTTTAATATTGTGCATGTTATACTCTCCTTTATATTTATTAGCCTTGCAAGGGGAGTGTATATTTTATTATTCTTTCTCAAAGAATAAAATTTTGGATTTCTTTATGCTTTCTATTTTTTTAAATTTCCATTTCACTGATTTCAGAGGAAATTAAAGAGATAATTTGTCAGCTAGATGCCAATGAAAAAAATAACAACTCATACAAATACAAGAGGACTAGAAAGGCCATGTTTAATTATTAAAGAAAGATAATGAAAAGTAAAAGAACTCAGTGTTCATCTTAAGCTGGACAAATAACAGTGACATAAAACAATTGCGTGAAGGAATTAGCAAATAGGATGGTTGAAACCCAAGATTTATTTAAAGCGCCATGATGTGCCTCTTCTCTCTCCTGTGAGACCAAGGCCAAGTTCTCAGCCTAAGCATGATATCTGAAGCCATTTGTGCTCTCATTCTTGTCTTTCTGCCCTGCCAGTAGACACTCCCTACATGCTTCATGACACATAGATGCCAATTTGCTCATCGTTCCCTAATACATCCTTTCTGACACCTTTATTTTATCACACCCTACTTTATTCTGTGCAAAATGATTCTCACCCACTTCCTCCCAACAAGCATGTTCTAATCTTTTAAATCCGAGACTGAATGGTGATTTGTCAGAAGTTTCTGCCACTTCCCTACCAAGGAGAACAAAATTTTCTTCCCCTGTGCTACACATGAACCAAATATACCCCCTATTGCCTGCATCTCTGTGATGACTACCTCAAAAACAAGACACCTATATTACCAGTCTCTACAAGGACGCTATAGCTAACTGCCTAGAATGTACAAGAAAGTTAGAAAAAATATTTATTATATTAGTAAATAATGGGTATAATGACCATAATGTTGAGTGATCTCTAGCCTTTCTCTTTTTTAAATTTTTTTATTGATTTTTATTGAGCTCTACATTTTTCTCTGCTCTCCTCCCTTCCTCTCCTTCAACCCTCCCCCAAGGTCCCATTAGCTCAGGTTAGCTGTTTCTGTGAGTATCCCCATCATGGTCTTGACCCCTTTTCTTATATTATCGCTCCTCCCTGTCTTTGACTGGACTGCAGGAGTTCGGCCCAGCGTTTAGCCGTGGATCTCTGCATCTGCTTCCATCAGTTACTGGATGAAGGTTCTATGCTCGCAACTAAGGTAGTCATCAATCTGATTACAGGAGTTGTAATGATTAGCTTAACTGCCAGTCACAGCTGGCTCAGATTATTGCCTTTTCTTTCAAGCCTGCCCACCGGCTTCTCCATCTTTGAGAGTGGTATAGATATTCCCCAAGTCACCAGTCGGAATTATCTGCGCCTCTGTGTTGCTCAATGCTCACCTCACAAAGTCTTGCTTGTGTCTCTGAATTACCTTTCCTGTTTCTCTCCTTGCCCTAACTCCCATGGAGAAACACAACCAGTAGCCCTGCCCAGCTGAAAAGCCTGTGAGCCACAATGATGTCCAGTCACAGCAAGATAGCCCAAGGAGTGTAACCGTAGAATTTAAATCTTAGGGACCATCTAGTTAGACTTACACCCCACTCAATAGGAGGGAATTCCTGCCTCGTGCTATAAACCTAACCAACTTCTCGCAGCAAGTGAGGTCATGGACCCTAGAAGAGACTCTGCTACTTTCTGCCCCTTTCCTAAACTGATGTAATTTTGACTGTGTTCTGAATGCATGTCCTTTTACTCACAGGGAAGTGTGGCTCTCAGCCTTCATCGAGGAAGCTTCCTTTAGGGCTTGTATCTTTTCAAGTTCGTCTCCAATTTCTCCCCAGACTGTACCTTGTGCTTCAGGCTGTCATTTCCTAATCCCAGGTCGGTAGCTTCAGAGGCTCGGTCTGCTATAGCCCTAATGCTCCTGTGCCTCTAGCACGCAGTGAGTGTGAGCACCTGTGGTCCTTTTTTTCTAAGCTGGACACTGCTCTGGGATGCCCTAACCCCAATCTCTAAGGTGTGGATGTCAAATCACCATCCTTTAAAGTCAAGTTCATGTAGGAATTCTCCATGGAGGCTGATATAAATACATCCTAACCAACTCCCAAAATGGGTGACTTTCTTCAAAATGTCAATTTAGTGTTTTTCTTGTGGTTATTTGAATATGTATCTTTGTGATAGATTTGAACTCTTTAAGGGGTTCCCTGTGACTTGCTTATGTTAAGTTTTGAACATTGAACTTCATAGAGAGTAAATTCTCAATAAATATTTGAGCTGGAAGAAAGTGGAGATGGCTTTCTACCTTTTGGTGATGTAGTGACATTCCTCCCATGGTCTGGTGATGTGGAGATGGTCGGTCCTCCAGTACAAGCATGGGACTGGTGATGTGGGGATGGTTTTCCATTTCAGACAGGGACCCTCTTCTACTAATCTACTTTCCCCTGCCTTCATCTGCATTCTGTTCCTCTTTGTTGAGTTTTAGAATGGTGCAAAGGGGAAACTGAGGAACAGCAGTTGAAATGACTTATCAGAGGCCACATATTAAGGATGAGGCAAGGCTGGGAGGAGAGCCTCTGTCCTGTTCAGCCCAGAGCCTTTACACTTCACTCTCCTCTCCAAAGCTATTCACTTTGGCATCATTTTCCAATTGTCTCTCAGGAAGGCAAAGTGTCAGGGAGTGGAAGGAGCAATGTTCAAGGAGCGATGCCATTGAGAGAGGGAGAATGGGGGAGCCGGAGAGCTGAAAGGTGAAGAAAGAGAGAAATTGAGAAAGGGAGAAGATAGCATCAGTGGAGAAGGTGCCTGAACCCGCCTTCCCCTGTAATCGCCAGATTAGTGACTACCTTAATTGTCATCATAGAACCAATAACTGATGGAAGCAGATGCAGAGATCCACAGCCAAACCCTGGGCTGAGCTCCTGGAGTCCAGTCAAGAGAGGTAGGAGGGATTATATGGGCAATGGTGGGAGGTTGAGACCGTGATAGGGAAACCCACAGACACAGCTGACCCAGACTAGTGGGAGCTCATGGGCTCTGGACTGACAGCTGGGGAGCCTACATGGGAGCAAACTAGGCCCTCTGGATGTGGGTGACAGTTGTGTGGCTTGGCCTGTTTGTGGGGGCGCCTGGCAATGGGACCAGGATTTATCCCTGGTGCATGAACTGGCTTTTTGGAGCCCATTCCCTATAGTGGGATGCCTTGGTCAGCCTTGATGCCGGTTGGGATGGGAGGCGGTTGGTCCTGCCTCAACTTGATGTGTCAAGCTTTATTGACTCCCCGTGACTCTGAGGAGTGGATGGGGACAAGAGAGTGGGATGAAGGGATGGAGGGGAACCTGTAGTTGGTATGTAAAATGAATTAAAAAAGTAAGATAAAAAAATAAAAAAGGGAGGAGAGAAAGGGGTACACACATGATTTTCTACTTCCTCTTCTACTACTGTCTGCAGTGGCATTGGACTCCTGACATCGAGCAAAGAAATTTATGACTTTGAAAGGAGCTGTGAAAATTCAACTGAACTGCTTCTTGGTTCTTCCCAACTCATTCAATTTACTGTTTAGAACAAGCCCAGTGCAAGCCAAGCCATGGCATCAACCACATTGTGTCCACTCTGAGTCTTGAGATACCACTGTCTCCAGACTCCTAAATCCCTAGACAGAATGGAAATCATAAGCTGAATTCCCTTCATCTTCTGGACAGACAGCAACCAAAAGACAGCCTCTGACCCCTGTGGCCTAGACAAGAAACAATCTTATATCAGATGGGGGGCACTTTACCCTCTATAGACACGATTTTATTATAATTGCTTAAAATTTGAATAGCATCACCATAGCCATCCCCCTAGATTGGACTTCTTTAGATTTATTAAGCTATTTACTGAATGGTGGATAATAAACGCCCTGAATTAACAGCTCTGCAACCGCTCTGCGCCACTTTCACAGACAGTTGCTAAACTCCCATAAAATAGCTATGAATCAGTAATCGTGCTGACAAACCATAATTGTCAAAGTTCAACGCCAACTCCGGGCCTTGTTTAAATGTTGGTTCTTGTCTGCAGCTTTGATTCTTGTCGGGCTGGCTGCAGCCTCTGCCTGTCTCCCATTTCTCTCTACTTTGTCCTCAGTCCCTGTGATGTCTTGTCCTCTCTTGCCTTTTCATTTATGATATACAAGTTTGACATCTTGTGAAAGAAAGCACAGTTATCTGGGGATCTGGGTCATCGAGGTCATCCCTGGGACACTGGGCAAGTCACTTCTCTTAGTTGCCATCTCCTTGGCCATTGTCTTATTCTTTTTCCTGGGGGTAGATAAGATACTCTGACAAGATCTACTCAGTGGAGAAGGGGTTCATTTTGGCTCACGGTTCACAGGTTCAGTCCATCATGATGGTAAAGTCAAGTAGACAAGAGCTTAAGCTCCTTTTGCATTTCCTCAACAATCAGGAAGCAAAGAATGACAAATGCATGCTATATCTCAGTTCCCCTTCCCTGTGCAGTCAGTGATCCCCAATAGACAAATAGATCCCAAATAGATCCACAGTGGGTGGACCATTTCAGCTCAGGATTGAGGTTAGCAGGATATCTGGCATGTGTAGAAAGCGCATTCTCCATGTGAGTCTAGAGGCTGCCAAGCTGACTACACTGACCATCACAGCCATCAAAGTGGAAGCCTAGGACAGTGTTGGCAGCTTTGACTTTCTTTCCCTCTGTGGCTCCTGCATCCCCAGCTTCACTGCCCCATTGGCCCTGCAGCTCAGCTGTCCCCAGGGCTCCTCCTCAGCATCTCATCCAACTGTCAAGCCTCTCACTGGCTGGCACACTGTCACTAGCAACTCATCTGTACCCCCAGTGTTATCTGGACTTCAACTCCTATTAAGTGAAAGTATTTTGTTAATTGTGATAAAATATTCATAATCTTAAACTTACCGTGTTAACCACGATCAAGTGCGCAGTTTAGTGGCATTTTGAGAACACTCTTGCTGCGCGAACATCACCATCATTCATCTCCAGAATTCATTTCATTTAGCAAAACTGTCCAGGAAGCGTTAATTCTTCCTCCCTCCCTCCCTACTCTTGTCAACCTCCATTCCATTCTCTGTCTTTGACTTCAACTGCAGAAAATGAAATTATCCAGGATTTTTCTTTGAACAGCTTGCTTAGTTCAGTTAATAGAATGTCTTCGGGTTTCCTCCAGTTGTCAGAACCTTATTCCATCTTGAGGCTGAACAAGACTGCACACAGTTTGTTTACCATCTGCCCACAAGCACACCTTTGTGTCACGTGTTTCGTTGGCTGTTGTGAGTAACGCTACTACAAACATGTGGAAGACATCTGTTTGAGTCACTGCTTCTGGCATTTCTGGGTATACACTCAGAAGGGAAATCACATTATCTGATAATTCAGTACTTAATTTTGTGAAATCACCTTCTATTTTCTATTGAAAAATTTAAAACCCTCAGTTTGGTTTAAGCTTAGAGTAAATTTGTTTCATTTAAAAAACTAAGGATATTTTGAATTTTCAATTTTACGGATAATTTGAAAAACATAGAAAAATCTGTAGAATAAATAAAGTTCTCTTAACAACACCATGAAGAGTCTAGATGTTACTTTCTGCAAGATTCTCAGCTCAACTTTCTTCTCTATATAAAACTGCATTCATGGATTTCCCTGGATTTATTTTTATTTTTCAAGCAGAATTATTTTGCTTGCTCTATCTGTACAGACTTTTTCTTTTTCCCACATACACTATAAGCATTTCCCATTGTTATCTGCTGTATAGGTATGTAGGGAAATGTGTATGTGCACATGTGTGTATATGTGTGTGTATGCATGTGTGCGTGAATAGCTGTACAATGTTTCAGTGAAGCTCGATTAATAAAAACTCAGGGACAGATATTAGGGTTCAACCTGAAGACCAGAAAAGCAAAGCAGCCAGTCACTGACTCTTACCGCAGCCTCAGTCCGAAAATGGTGATCCTGCCTCCAGGAATCTCAGAATGAGATTGAGACTAAGAGCTGTCTCCTCCTGTCTTCTCTAGTTCTGGAATTAAGGGTGTGTATCACTGCCACCTGGTTTCTATGGCAAGCAATTGTGGCTACTGGGCTGTTTTACTTTTCTGATCTTCAGGCAAGCTTTGTTTATTAAAATACAAATGAAATGCCACTGCATTTCAATATTTAAATATACAATTGTTTGTAAGGTACAACCAGAGTAGGCTAATAAAAATGTCCATTGAAATTCATTCCTGGTGCTGGAGACCACTTGCTGCTTTTCTAGAAGACTCAGGTTTGGTTCCCAGCACCCACCTTAGGTGTTTGTAATTCTGCCTTCTGAGACTCTGACTCCCTCTTCTGGCCTCCCTGGATGCACACTTGTGGCAGACTCACAAACATAGAAATAAAATAATAAAAACAACCTTTAAAAAACTATTCTCATACAAAATTATCTTTCATGTATAGAATAGTTGAGCGACAGCAGTAAAATTATAAAAGTTATCAACTCTCTCTTTGAATGTTGTCAAATATTCTGAAACTCAAAATAACTTAACTGTTCAGCGCCTACATGGCTGGTCCCAGTGGTTGAAAAATAAAATAGTGACAATGTCTTGAAGCAGTATACGATGAGAATTTACAAATGAAGAGAAAATGACCTACCATCCTGGCTCTAGCAGAAGCTGCAGACTTTGTTTTGGGAGCCCTGGGTGGCAGTGGCCTTTCTTTTTCTCTTTTCCCTTGATTGTCATAAATATACACATACATTGTCTGATGTCACATGATTGTCATAAATACACACACGCATCGTCTAATGTCACATGATTGCCATAAATACACACACGCATTGTCTGATGGTGATGAAGATTTACATGCCCTTGCTATAACTGACTCCTAATAAAATTAAATGTAATGGTTTTATACTATCCCCCCTGAGGGCACATATCATAATTTACCTACCTCCTTGCCCTGAGAACTAATTTAGGAGAACAATTTCCTACCCATTATCCATGGACTTCCCCATTCTCTCAAAGTCCTCCCCTCCCTGGGCAACCAAGGCTTTTTTTCCTGGCACCATTGCTCCCCTGCTCCTGAAAGCTCACACATCTGATGTGACTTGTTTCCACACTCTTTAATCCTGTTAGTGTGTAAATACACACGCCAAAGGAGAAAGGATGGGTAAGAAACAGGAACAAATTTCAGGTAAATCCCACAAATAGACTAGGACCCATTCCCAAAATGTGCCTCTTTAAATCAATTCCCTCCAAACCAAGTCCTCATGGGTCATTCACACCACCTAATGGACCTTACCCATGATGACCCTACCCTTGAGTGCCCAGCATCCTCACAAAATAAATTAATAGACCATTTCAAAAGAAATATCCCTGCATGCTAACTAAGGCTAGATCTTATTATCTGCATAATATTCTCCTTAGACCCCCCAACTAGATTTTTACAAACACATTTTTAGAAGAAGTTTCAGAAATGGAACACCGTCCACTGGGAAATCAGAACATTATGTCTCCATTGTTCCATAATGGACCCGCTTGCAAACTGCATCCAAATTCAGTCAGCCAAAATCCTACTGAATCTTTGTAAATAAAATTAAATTGTCTCTTTAAAATATATCACAGGTAACTTTGGGTCATCTATTCAGGCTAATTCCTTCAAAAAACTTTTGTGTTTTGTGATATGAAACTTCCTAGAATTCTCATTTTCTCAAAGTTGGACACTAGTTGATAATGTCCCCCGCCCAATAGTCCAGAGCCAATTTTATTTCAAGAACCATCAGGGAAAGGAGCTTTTGAGCACTGCCAGTCCCAAGGGAGAAGGATCAATCTGTTTGTAGGCCCTGCGGCAATCAACCTGGTGTTCCAAGCTGGGCACATCTGCCTCAAGGCTGAGAGACTCAAGAAGAAACTGTCTCTATTGAAGCTGTGAGTGGTTTTCAGTAGGATGATGCACTTTTATTTGAGATTTGGTCATTTCAATCTGAAGGTGAATCTCCTGGTACACTTTAGAGAATTAGTCCTCAATCTGTGGGTATCGACCCCTTGGGGGGGTCAAACGGCCCTTTCACCAAGGTTGCCTAAGACCACTGGAAAATACATATTTAAATTCTGATTCATAACAGTAGCAAAATTGCAGTCATGAAGTTGCAACAAAAACAATTTTATGGTTGGAGGTCAGCACAGCATGAGGAACTGTATTAAAGGGTTGCAGCGCTAGGAAGGTTGGGAACCGCTGCTCTAGACTCACGTTCAATAATGAATTCGTCTTTTGTTTAGGATTATTTCTGTTTCTGTGTGTGAGCGTTTTGCCACCTGAACGTCTGTGCACCACGTATATGTCGTACCCGCTTCAGATACACTTGAACTAGAGTTATAAATCATTGTTAGCTGCTCTTTGAGGGTTGGGGATCAAACCCACACCTTCTGAAAAAAAACAGCAAGTGAGCCATCTCCCAGTTTCTACAGAGTGAATTCCTAAGAATGGGGTTTTGCTTCCTTATGATTGTTTATATTGTTTTATAACTTGGAAAAGTAAAATATTGCATTTAGTAACTGACAAAGGAGAGGGGACAGGGTAGGGACCAGGAACTCCTGACTTGGTTTAACGGTACCTCACAGACAGGTACTTGCCCCAGGCAGGAGAGCTCTGCTGGGGATCTTGGCTGTCTAAGGTCAGTGTAGGATGAATCTCAGGATCTTAAGGTCAGACATCTGTCAGCCATAGTCCTTATTTCTTTCACATTCCTCTGAGATTCTTGAAAGACTTTGTCTAGGAGAGAGGTGTAGCAGGGAAAACCTTTTTTTGGAAGCCCCAATACAGAAAAACAGATTTTTGTAAAAATCCAAACAAAAGGTCCAGAGAAATGGTTCATTGAGCTTTTGCTGAATTTGATCCTTGGGATTCACATAGTGGAAGGAGAAGACAGCTCCTGTGAGTTGTCCTCTACATGTAACAGATGGAACACACACACTCCTACCCACATGCATACACACCACACACATACATACACACCACACACATGCATTCAAAATAAGTAAACAAAAAATTCAGAGAAGCTCTTTCTCATTATTACTATTGCTCTATGTGTATAATATACATGCATGTTATTGCAGTTGTGCATATCCACATAACAGGAGTCTGGCCTCTGTGTAGGTACCCATCTTTGTAGAGTCCTACAGTGTTTGTCCTTCTTGTGACTGGCTTAACATATGTCTCCAAGACTCATCCACATACTAACACACATCAGGATTCCCCATCTTTTAACAGCGTAAGCATTCAATTGTGTATATAAACCACATTTTAGCCATCAATGGACACCACGATTGCTTTCATATTTGAGTGATATAAATACTACTATTATCAGCAGTGGCTACTCAAATATCCTTTGGAGCACCAGCTCTCACTTCTTCTGTGTAATTGCAAGGTTTTATACACACACACACACATACACATATATATATACACACACACATATATATGTATACATATTATATGCACAAGGTGTGTCTGGTTTTGTTCTACTGAGCCACTCGCCACATCCTTCATGCCTTCCAGCAGAGCATAACATTCTAATTTCCCGAAATCATTGACAACACTCTCTTCTCTGCTGTTGTTGTCTGAGTTATCACAGAGGGGGTATTTCATCACAGTTTGGATTTCCATGTTTCTGATGCCTTTTGATGATAATGATCTTTTCGTGTGTTGATTGGTCATTTCTACACCTTCTAGGGGAGAATGTTTGAGTCATTTGCCCAATTTTAAACTGGAGCAACTCATTTTTTAAAAAAATATTTTAAATTTGTGCTTCCAATTAAGATGTGAAGAAACAACTCCACTGATTGAGAAAAGATGAAAAATCATATTTTAAAATGATTAATCTATGCCATCTTCCATTGTACATGCTAGAACTCTCCATCTGGGCTTAGGAGTAGGCTATGAGAATTCTACCCTGCCTTTTCCATGGGTACCTCTCTGTGGGGATAAACGTCCATGGGCACCTCTCTGTGGGGATAAATGTCTAAGTTCCATGTTGCTTTTCAATCTTCAAACCTAATTTTTTCCCACATTCATGTTATAGCATTTTGCCAGCTAAATCACTATGCTTGGCAATGTATCAACGGCTTAGAATTTCAGGATATTTTCCTGGAAAGAGAGACGTCTGGGGGAAAGGCAATTTCTTTTCCAAGGTTCCCTCACTGCTTTGTGAACCACAGTCTGTACAGATGTGCTATGCACACTGAAGAAGGAGAGAATGCAAAATGCAGCCTGAAGACTCTTGTACAAGATTTGTCCTGGCCAGGAAGTAACTTTGACAGCAACTTGTCTCTGTCTTTCGTTTCCTGCTAATAAGAAAAGCTTACAGGTTAAAGAGAAAGATTAATGAGACGCGCAGTTGAAATGGAGATAGAAATTATATTGCTTCTGTTTGACATTCTACCCTCCTTCCTTACCCTCCTCTGTTCTTTCATAATCTATACCTGTCATGAGCCCAGCATGCCTGCTTTGATTCCTTGGTAAATGATACTTGAGGGCTTATTCTGGTCTCAGAATAACATGTATCTTTGAAATTCAAGAAGCAATAGAAAAACAATGGCCAAACCTGTTTTGGGTTCATACCCTGGATGGAGTTGTTCTCTGTATCCAGAGGCAGTCATTTGGTCTTCTCTGCTGGTCCGTGATGGTCTGCTTTTCTCTAGTTCTATCAAACCACAGTCTTGTCTTCTTGGTACTACCGATAGCTGTTTATATTGCTTTATGACTAGGAAAAATGAAACACTGCATTTGCTTACTGTCAAGTAAGAGAGAGGACATGGTAGAGGAGAGGAGACCCCAACCTCTGGGCAGGCACTTGCCGTGGGCAGGGAAATCTTGATAATTAAGGCCAGGGCGCAGCAAACCCCGAGATCTTGAAGATATCTCAGTTTCTGAATGGCCTAGTTTATCTGTCTTTTCCAGCCCCAGTTCTTAATGATTATGTGGCACGACCTGGAAGGGATTACTGGAATTGAGAAATTTCCTCCCCAGGGGAACCAAATGTGGACATCCCTCCTCTGAGAAACCCCTGTTAATCTCCTGAATGCCTGGAAGAAAGTTTCACAGTGAGGAGCTTAAGCAGCAAAAATTTACTGCCCCAAACTTTTGGAGGCCATAAATCTGAGGTCAAGCTTTGACAGCCCCTGCTCCCTCTGAAGTCTCTAGAACAGGTGTTCCAGGCTCCACTCCTAGCTTTTTAATAGGGATTTGCAATAGCACTACATCATCCATTACAGGACATTTTCTCAGTCACGTCAACTTGTCCCTGCATCTATGACAACCATCTCCTGACAAGCCAATCATGTTGGACTGTCTGGTGACCTCATTTAGACTTGGTTACCTCAGCAAGGTGTCCCCTGCTACGGGGTTGTGGTTAAGACTACAGAGGATGGTTTTAGTTGTTTAGGTGGGGGAAGAGGTGGACTGTTGAATTCAACCCAGAACATGCCTCAGCACCTGTAGCTTAGAGTTTGGTCTGGATTCAGACAGGCAGATCCAGGCTTTCCATGAGTCTCTCCGGATTTTTTAAGTCTCTTGCTGTAAAGTGTAGGACAGGCAAAGCTCAGAATGTCCTCCACCCCTCAAGTTACCCAAGCTGAAAATGGTTGCTATTATCCGTCAGAATGGCCCAGCTTTCTACTAAGGGTTCCGCCAACAGTGGATTAAACACAGGAAAGGCACTTGAGAGCTGGCATGATAAAGCAGCCAGAGAAGTGCTTGCTGAAAAGGAATAAAGACCCAGAATGCACATAAGAAGTTGGGTGTGGTGGTAGTAAGTGACTCTAGTTATAATCCTGGGGAGGCAGAAACAGGGATATTTTGGGGGCTCACTCATCAGCTACCCTACCTGACTTAATGAACCACAAAGTCAACAAGAGACCCTCCCCTCGAAAGGTGGACAATTCTTGAAGAATATCAACTGAGATCACCCCCTGGTTTCTATACGCATGTGTGCACACACCACATGAATGTGCACAAGAAAGACACATGGAATCAGGAACACAGATAGCACTTGCCCCCAAAGTCCCAAGACAAAACAGCTACCACACCAGCTGTTGTAAAGACAGACAGCACCCATTAACGCTCCTTCTGTGACGCTCTGCCTCTCCTTGCCTCCCTACGCTAAATACAGCTTCGACTCCCCCGTGACATCTTGTGCCAGCCTTCTCAGCCCTTGTCCCTGAGCAGTTGCCTCCTCTCTTTATCACACCAGGAGAGCCACTCATGCAGAACTGCAAATGTTGTCCTTGGTGATAAAATTATCCTGCGCGGCTGGGAAATCCACCCCACGCAGCGGGCAGCCCTCGACTGACAGTGCGGCCCCCAGAAAACACCCAGCATCCTGGCTCAGAACGGTGATTAGCATGAGTGTGTATTTTGCTTCTGTCTCTGCACACAGACACTTAACTCTGGTGAGTGGTAAGGATGCTCAGCTTTACATTCTTTACTGCATGGCAATGTCATCTAGGGACAAGCTTGTGGGAAGGATGGCTTGAGAGCTCCCCTGCTGAGAACATCTTTCCTGCTTTCTCCTTCCTTCTTTTGTACCCAACTCCCTGTTCATTGTGAGGAAATGTACAATGGTAGAGACAGGTAAAGAAGGAAAGGAGGGAAAAAACATCAGCCACAATCTTACTATAAAGAGGCAATTAAGGTGACATCTTGACACTTGGTGCTTCTAGAATTTTTCTAAGCCATTATATGGCAGAGTTGGAATCATATTGAATGTGTTATATTGAGTCCCGCTTTTACTTTGTACCCGGTGAACTCACAGCATCCCTCCAAGGCCAGTTACTAATCAGCCTCTGAATGGATCATACGGGAGACTTATGCCCCTCCCTCTCAGAGTTAGTCCTCCACACTGACTTGGAAGCCACAACAGGCTTCCTCAGACCCAGGAGGATGGTGGTGGTTGGCATTCTTGTGCGACGTTGTAACCCTTCTCTCTTGTCACACATCTCCCTGCTTTTTAAAGGAAAATGGGCCAAGGGACTTCTTTATGTTGCAGTAAGAAATGTGGAAATCGGAGATTCCTGTCCAGGACCAAATGTGAACAATGCTCCCAGTAGAGGCGTTATTACCAATGCTCTCAGATGCTCAGCTACCAGGACATTGTATGAATTGAAGAAAAATGGCTCCGTGCTGTCCAAGGGTCCTGTAGTCATATGGAAAAGTAGAGACCAGAGCAGGAATACCCACTCAGGGCAGAGACTGAGGATATACACCCCGTGTCCCAGATAGTGCCCGTACCAGAAACGTCAGACCTTAGCAACTTTGTGTGGAACTCATTTATGGTCCCATGTTAAAGATCAGTCAACTGAGACTAAGAGGTTTTAAGTGGCTTGACCAAAACCCCAGTCTAGGAAGTGGCTGTGCTAGCATTTCCATCCAAGCCCAAGGTATTTTACAACATTCCCGGGTTCCCTCTCAAGGGCACCCACTTCCCTAAGATAGCTAGTTAGTTTCATATTGCAAGCTCCTCTCTCTCTCTCTCTCTCTCTCT
>LOJH01032808.1:0-16446 GCA_001685095.1 Ellobius talpinus
TGGGTGTAAAGCTAACTGTGTGGGAGCCGGGCAGGACAAAAAGCAGGCCTGCTCACCTCATTACTACAAAATAAGTTTACCAAGGTTAGACAGTGAATGACCCTATATAAAAACATTGAACAAAGAAACAGAAATACAAAGGATCCCCTCCCTCAATTCCCATTGTACACTCAGTCCATTAGCATTCAGAGAAGACTTTCTGGGTAATCTATTTCCTTGTACCAAGTGTATGTGACCTTCTCTGGTGGCCACTGGCAAGTGTTTGCCAAAATGTCACTGACCAAAAACTGCCTTACAATGCTAGGTTTTCTGAAATGAATTATGTCATGGATCAGATGAAAATGTCATCAGTGATACTGACAATGAAAGAAACCATTCCACAGAAAGAGAAGAAGATCCAAATTAATGGAAGAAAATTACCAGAGAAAATGTCATCAGTGGACATCAACAAAAACAGTCAACAGAATATAGCTTTTAAAAAGAGAAGACACAGCTTAAAGGGAGGGAAAAAAATCAGCCAAGAAGCAAAGCCTTTTTAGTGAATTCAGAGAAGAAAGGCTGTTTTTACAAAGGCTTGTCTTCAGGAAAAAGGACTCTCTTTAAGAGATTAGACTGTTGTTCCTGGGAAAGGGATGGGAGGAAGGAGGTGGGAAAGGGATGGGGGGAGGAGGTAATATGTCTAAGCACTGAGGAGGAACTCCTCACATCTGAATCCCAAAGTTATTCATTTACTCATCTGCATGTCAAAATGAGTGATATAATTTGCAAGTGTCAAAAGTAGTTACAGAAAATTAAATAGAAATTGAATAAAAATTACTTATTGCTGCCCTTAAAAGAGAAAGTCAAAAGTTATTGATTTTCCCACTGTGCAGTCTCAGAAAGTTTCACTTGTACCAACACTTCAAAGAACCTAAACCTAACCAGATACATTCATTCTTTTAGAATTTAAAGGGGAAAAAAAAGGCCTCACCGAGTCTTGGGGTCTTTATTCAAATGGACCCTGCTTGTCAGTGTCGTCACTGAAATAAGTGACTATGACTCATTACTGAAAAAATGTAGTTTATATTCTATAACTTTTATCTGTATATGACTGGAGTATCCTTAAAAAGGGCTTTATTAGAACCTTGAAAATAATACATGTGTAAAGCTACTTCACAGCTGTCTGAGGGTTAAGCACAGTCCACACCGAGTCTAAAATAGTATGACCCACCTAAATGCTCTAAGGACAGCACTCCAAAAGCAAATTGGAGGGAATTCAATGGCTAAGATGAGCATTAACACATCAGTTCCTTGCCTTTGAATTATTATTCAACAGTATCCTCAACACACACCGCAAGAAGAGATCTATAAGGACCATCACACATTCTTAAAGTGAACACACAGAACCAGCTCAGACATGAGATACATTATAAAATCAACAGTGACAAATCATTAAGATAGAGTAATAATTATTTACACTAAAATTACAAACATGCTGTCAATGGGACAGAATTGCAAGCCAAATATATGTGCGTACAACGCACAATAGGAGCTTGCCATGATAAAGCTTCCGTGGCCCCGCCCTTTTTAAAAACAGGGACATTTTTCACAAATGAGAGACGACCATCAAGTACCAAGGAGGTCTGTGTGGATGCCTAAAACTCTATCAGGGATGGCTTGGTGATACATCACATTCTTCTATTACCACTGGAGAACAGCTACCGAGAGAGAGAACTCCAAAAAGCTTCTCTGTAGCATAATGAGGTCTACTTACTGTGAATAAACTTGTGAAAGAGAAATTTTAGACACAAAAAGATGATAGGCATTGGCTTAAAAATATGAACAGCTTCTCATTTGTAGTTCTAATAAGATCACAATATTCAAGATATTAACTATATGGTAATATAGATTTATTCAAAGATAATCACAAATATTTAAAGGCCAAAGAAAGAAATGTTACAGGAAAAAATTGCAGGGGTAACATATTGTGAGGATGAAATTGTACCTGTTTCCCTCACACATAAACTGCCATTCTATCTTGGAGGTCGCCTCTTTAATTCTTTCATTTCAACTGCAGAGCACTTAAAGGTCACCCTTCAAATTAACTATTTTGTTCATCTTAGTTTAACATCCTATATTTCCTGTCCAACATGGGTAGTTCTTTATTTTCTTTTTATCTGGAAAATAAGCTCACTAGGTTTGATCACCAATCAATCAATCATTGATCAGGAAGCAGTTTCTGAGATTCCAGCTAAATGTTTGGTGCTTTGGCAGAATCATAATTCTTGCCACAGATTAATTCCAATGCTGCCATCTACATGACAATATATGAAACTCAAATACATTTCCATAAAAATTAAAACTAAAAGAAAAAATACTCTTTTACACTTGTCCCAAAATAACAGAATATTTACTTATTCATTTCACTAATTAACTATTAGTGTATATGGATGTATATTTGTGTGTGTAAATTTATGTGCATGCTTGCCATGCATGCGTGGAAGGACCCAGGATATCAGAGGATGGCCCCAGATGTTGCTTCTTGTTTTCGACCTTGTCTGAGGCAGGGTCTGCTGCACAGGCCAGGTCAGCCTGCTGCCAAGAATTCGCCCTCCACTCCCTCTCCCACAGGACTGCTGGCATTACAGATGCTAACGCTACTGTCCTGAGCTTCTCGTGGGTTCTGAGGATTCAAGCTCAGGTCCTTATGTTTGTACAGTAAGTACTTTTACCCACTGAGCCATCTCCCCAGCCCAAAATTAAGATTCTCAAAATAGATAAGCATTTTTAGCAAAGTATTCTTATATGTGCATATGTGCACTATAATAAAATACTGAAATCATTGGTAATTCACTAGTGAAAATTAATTTTCACCTTAAGAGAAAAAACCAACAACCCTGGAAACAATATTTCCTAAATAAACTAAATTTCCACAATATCATAAAAAATTACGTAGAAAATGTTCCAAGGCTGTAACCTACAAAAGCAAAGACTTACAATGATCCTTAAGGATGAGGGATAAACATGTAGAAACTTTCTTCATGCATAGGATGACCAGAAAGTATCTTTACCATGATATGCTGTGCAGCTTGAATAAAATTTGTCATTTGTTCTCAACTCTGCAGGTCAGGTATTTGAACGGGGCTAATCTGACATTCTTCCACTTTCCATACTGCAGGAGTCTGAAGGCTGAGACCACATTGTCTAATTTAGCTTCAGTTACAAGCTGGCAGCTGGCTATAAATGTTGGATAGTCATCCTTCTTAATGAGGTCTCTCATGATCAGAGAAAGTGGTCTATGCCAGTGGTTTTCAACCTTCCTAATGCTGTGACCCTTTAATATACTTCCTCAAGTTGTGGTGATGCCCAACCATATAATTATTTTCATTGCTACTTCTTGTCATTTAGCGACTGTTATGAATCATGGTGTAAAGATCTGATATGTAGGATATCTGACCCATAGGTTGAAAACCGCTGGTCTTTGCTACATACATGTTAATGGCAAGATTCCAGAGGTGAACACAGAACTTCTAAGAATTCTATGAATCAAATCCTGAAAGTCCCACAACGTAAGTTCCACTGTAATTGGTACAAATCATAAAGTGGCAAAGACATGCATTCCACTTTTTAATGGGGAAATGGGTCATGTCACATTGCACTTCAAAGTGCACACACAGGTGGCAAGAGTCTGTGGATACAGTTTGAAGAATCCAGGTAAGCTTTAATAGCTCTTCCTGGCTTCCAGTGCTCAATGACTGCAGGGTTTCGTTCTGAAGAGGAAATGCAAGTGCTAACATTCATCCTCTGCCATATGGAGTTACACTACTTGGCTGCTGCGCCAAGGAGTTTCGAAGCATGAGCCACAGCCAGCACCAATGGCTGATACTACCATTGGGTTGGCTGGTTTTGGAGGTGGTGGGTCCTTTCAGGTCATAAAAGTCTTCAATCTTTTATGTTTAATCTACTGAATAATATGTTCGTGTTTTGATAGTTTCCCTTTTTTATGTGTATGGGTGGGTACTTTACCTGACATATGTCTGTGCACTATTTATGTGTCTGCTGACTGAGGATGCCAGAAAAAAAGCATCAGATCTGGAACTGGAGTTACAGATGGTTATAAACTGCCACATGGGCGCTGAGAATCAAATCTGGGCTCTCTGGAAGAGCAGCATGTGCTTTTAGCCCCTGAACCATCTCTCCCGGCACTCCTGATATTTTTACTTTTAACAAGCAAGCGTTCAAATTGAACATTCTACAATAAATAGCATCAACAGAAGAAATCCAGGTTACATAGACAGCACTTCAACAAATTACAAAGTTTATAAAAGAAGGAAAACATTCCAATGTAAAAATTAAAGATACTTCTATTCATTTGTAAAATAACCTGTGGAGAAATTTTTCATTTATATTGTAATTAACTAGCTGACCTGGAAATCCAGTCATACTGAATTATGAAGAGTTCAAATTTATTACACCAGTCTTTGTTGTCTACTAATAAATAAGAACATTTGATAAAAAAGATGAAACTTTAACTTACTCCATGAATTCTCAATTTCTCTCATTTCACTGAATATATTTCTGAAATACGCAAGAGAGTCACAGAATGCCACAAAATGATAATTGCTACCTAGAATTCCTTGAACATGTTTGTCTCTAAAATATTTATTTCTATAGCCACAGTGCACTGTGGTATGTCTGCTCTGGACAATTTCAAAGGGTAAAATGTGCCACTGAACACAATACATACTCAGAACCTTTCCTTATGGAAGGAGAGAGAAAGGAAATCGCTACTTGCTGCTTCATAATATGGTGAACCAAGAAGCAGTCTGAGGAAGAGCTAACGCCCACTAATGGCATTCCTACCATTCCCAATGAGGAGCTGGTTCCTAGAACTGCAGCTATTTTCGGCTGATGATCTGTTACAGCAGTGCTGCACAGAGACGCAGTTGGACACATAATAAGTGCAGAATTTCAGACAAACTGGTGCTGGCAAGATGGTAACACTCAGTAACGAGGAGCATCTCATTGATATGGATGCACTGATCTAATATTTAAGCCACTTTAATGTTTTTATTATGTTATAAGAGGCCAAATAATGCTCATCCAGAGGAAATGCCATTAATCAAGTTACCTTTTTTAGCTAGTTTTTTCTTCCAAAGGAGTTTGGCATGATTTCCAGAAATCAGACAATTCTAGTGATTATTCAGGGTTAACAATATGCCAGTGCCACAGTCCAGGAACAGGTGATCTAATTCTCTAATGACTGTAAAAGCTGTGTATGTGTCTAAAATAACCTTCAAAGTCTTATAGCCTGGTAGGTAAACTACATAGTTAGCAGAAAATGGTAACTAGTCTAACATATTTAAATTATCTCACTTACTCTTCTCTTATGCTGGATCTCAAAGGACAGTTCCAAAGTGCACCTTGAACA
Source organism: Ellobius talpinus (assembly GCA_001685095.1). Lineage (NCBI taxonomy): Eukaryota > Metazoa > Chordata > Mammalia > Rodentia > Cricetidae > Ellobius > Ellobius talpinus. Next base: position 5,411 of record LOJH01032808.1, read on the forward strand.
AACAGAGAAGCAATTAGCCTGAATTAATTGCTCTGCTGATGTTCCATGCAGCGGGCATGCTTGCTGGCCTTGACGATCCTGCCACTGCTTTCACAACCTGATGCTCTTATGATAACTGCTGAAATGTGAGCCTGGCCTTAATCAGTATGTTTAGATACATATTAGCAATTAACCAAATATTAAATATGCATCGGAGAGCAGCACAAGAAGTGCAAGAGAAAATGCATGATTTTCCCCTTGTACAGCCATACTATTCTCACCAAGAAGCAGAGAGAGAACTGTAGCTACCTTTCTTGCTCTTTTCTCAGTTAACACTGGCTACCACCATACACAAAATACAAACGAGTTAATGGTTCTTCACATAAAAAAAATCCCCAAAATAAAAAGGTAACCCTCAATAACTGAACACTAATATTCTTTTGAATAAAAGAGAGAATATGACTTCCAAATAATATCATGAAATACATAAAGCTCCATCTGTATTTAGACAATAACATTAAATCATTTTGGTATCAATTTTACTCAGTAAGTCTGGAAGGAAGGGGACAGTGGAACCAATTACCTGACTGTTTCCAAACTTTGAGCCAAACTTGAAAGTACATTTATTCACCCTAAGATAAAATCAATATTCATAATTCTCTTAACACACATGAATAAATCACTTCTCTGAGCAGTGTGCAATGTAAAGGTGGTGGAAGATGAAGCCAGAGGCCGAAGAATGAGGAAGAGAGACGACTGACTGACTTCCTTACCCAGAGAGAGATATCAACAAAACAGCACATGCCACACAGTTGAGGCCACCAACAGGAATGTTCTCTGTATCCTGATGGACAGGAATGTCATGTTAGGTTTTTTGGTGTCACTTCATCTTGTCTTAAGTACAAAAAGCATTCTTGATCATTTTAAGAGAAATTATTATTACCCATACAACTATAATTGCTAATGTAATGAGTTTGCTCTTTTTTTTAACTTCAGTACTTGAAGACAGTTCACACTGTCTTAAATAAAATATTTTATCAGCTGAGGAATGGTATGCATGAAACTTTTCCATTTTTCATGTGGGAAAAGGTTCAAGCCTAAGTAATCCGTCATTTTCATGTCTTCAGGAAACACCTCCCTTTCTTAATTTCTGAAAGGACTATCATACAGAAAATAGCCTAAGCATGCACAGTGTCAGGTCTGCCATTTTTAATTATTACCAATCAAGTTACAGCAATTTCCTCTCTGGTTAAACATGTGTGTACCTATCTTCGAAAGTATTTCTTTATACCACTATTCATAAAACATTTTAGGATGAAGGAAAATCCCTTGCACTAAATTAATAACTAATCACAGGAGATATTTATCATCTCAAGTCTTTTACAGGGAAATTGTCAGATTTAATCACCTTGCCCATATTTTCACTATTTACTGGGCTTCATTTATCATACACTTTAGATTTTGACAACAGTGAGTTATTTTAATTACAACTTCAAGTTTGAGTGACTAAGAATAAGGCCATTCCTAGGAGACATGGTGGTGGGGAAAGTGGAGAAGTCATCTGAGGAACCAACAAACTATCACTTTCATGAATAAACCAAGGTTTTCTTCATTGTTAGAACTGAAAAACAGGCATGATGTAGGAAACCACCAAATCATGGGGCAAATAACAGTACTGCATATCATCATTCAAAGTGTATCATTCCTGTTCTTTCCCATGATATGATCATAAACTGATTTCTTAACATGGAAAAAATTTTGTATGCCACAAATCTGGGTCATGGTTCAGTGGTTAGTGACAGAGTGCATATTTATTATGAGTAAAGCCATGACTTCAATATCCAGCACATACTCCCCCTAAAAAAGGATAAACCTCACAGACTAAATAAATGCCTATTTTACATATTTAGCCTTCCTTCTATAGCTTAAAACATAAAACAAGAAACTGTATTATAGTCGCACATTCAGAAAAATTCATGACGGTTAACTATAACTACCATTCTATGGGCAGGGAAGTAGATTCGTGACTCAAATGCTTGTCGTGTGAACATGAAGACCTGAGTTTAGACCCCACCTACCACTGTCTAAAGAGCACAACATGGCAGTGCCTGTAACCCAATTCTGAGAGACAGAGCCAAGAGAACACCAGGGGTCATGGCCAGGCAGTTTAGCAAAAACGGTAAGCTAAAGTTTAATGAGAGCCCCCCATCTCAAAAAATAAGATGAAGAAGCAAGTAACGAAACTATCAAATATCAACCTTTGGACTCTACACTTGCCTGCATGTACTCATGCACACAACATACATACACACATACACATGTGCATATACACACATAAAGAAACAACTTTCTAGAGATGATCTTACAAATAACTATTCCAGTAAAACATATTTATTCTTTTTTAAAAAATATGATTACATAATATACAGTGGGTTATGTAAGTAGTTTATGATAGAATTTTAAAATTGCTACATGAACCCGCCTACCACATTACAAGACACCATGTGGCAGTTTGAATGAGGATGGCCCCCCCTAGGTCCTTATGTTTGAATGGTTGGTCCTCAGTTGGTGAAACTGTTTGGAAAGGATTAGGAAGCATGACCTTGTTGGTGTGTCACTGAGCATGAGCTTTGATGCTTAAAAAGCCCATGCCATTCTCTCTGTCTCTCTCTATTTATCTATCTCTCTGTGTCTCTGTCTGTTTCTCTGTCTCTCTCTCCCCTACACCAACCCTTGTGACTGCTGTCCTAACTTGTGAGCTTTCAGCTACTGCTCCAATGCCATGTCTTCCTACAGGCTGTCATTCTAGAAAGGATGGTCATGGACTCTACAATATCTAGAATCAGGAGCTCTGATTAAATGCTTTCCTTTAAAATTACCTTTGTCATGGTGTTCTATAATAGTGATAGAAAAGTAAGACACACTAGTATCCAAACTGTTACACATCCTAGAGGAAGGCTAGCAGTAGTACAAACACTACCACATGGATGCCACAACGGTTAGCATCAGTTAACTAGTTTCCGAAGAGATGAGACTGGCTGGGGCATAGGCTGTTGTGAGACTCTTGGGCTCAAATAAGCTCCCTTCCTCATCTTCCCAAGACACTGGCACTACACACAGCAATGGCACATTTTTAATCTCCTTTTTATTTCTAAGTGTCCAGGCTATGAGAGAAGAAAATTGCTCCAACTTCCCAATGTTCCAAGCTGAAAAGCGTCTATTCCTCCAAAATGCTTAACTTTAATAGAAAGTAAAATAGTCTCAAGCTCAAATTCAACTATGCTAGCTAGGTCTGTCCCCTTGGGCAACCTTTAAACCTCAGGTTCTATGAGAATTAAGTAATATTAGGGGATTGAAATTAAATAAAAGTCTAAGTCCACTGTGACATGACATTCACTGGAAGATGGTAGATTATCCCCTCAGTTCTTGAGCACTTATAAATATAATATATAGCATATGTTCACAAAACAATTCTTAGAAATAAAACACAATGGGCACTCAGCAAATATTTTATACCACCAACACCTGCTCAAATCCTCTCTGAACTTTAATTCTAAATATCACTGCTTTTTATTGAATCAACGGAAATTTGAAAGAAGAAACAGAATAAACATCCAGAGATGATCAAGGGAGTTAGAAAAATCTTTATATAAAAGCTCATTGAGTTTTACATGAGCTGGGTGCTGTCAGTATCACTGAGAGGTGTACTGTTGCATCTGTCAATCTACAATTTTAAGTCACATAAACTCAAAAGCACTACAAAGGGATTTGTTGTTTTCTGTAGGAGAATAGAGAGAGAAGAGAGAAAAGAGAAAAAGGAGAGAGCTAGGACTTAATGCTAATGGCAAAGGAACCCTGAATCAAATCTAAGCAATTACTATGAATTCTCTAAAACAAACAAGCAAACAAACAAAAATCCACCTAAAATGGCTGTAAATAAAGAATGTGGCTCAGTGGTAGAGCACATGCCCAAAATGCATTAGACAATGAGTTTAATCCCAGCACCAAAATAACTAAGTAACTCATAGCTTTGAAGCTGGAAATAGTTTAGAAGAGTAGTTCGTCTGTGCCAAAAATCCAATAAATAGTTTTATAATAGCCCTGCTTACTTCCAAAATTGGAAGTCTGCTAAGGAAACAAAAGATTCCCCTATTAAAGCTGAATTGGGTCTTCCTCTGTGTCTGCCACCTGCTGGGCAAAGTCCTGATGTCAGAAATGACAGCAATAACAAGGAAGAACTAAACAAGGCAAAACAATTAACTCTATTAACAATGTGTTTATTAGGATCGACTTTCAAAGAACTATTTGATTTAATATATGATATAAAAATCTATAAAGCTAAATAATATCTTTTAAGTGTATGTGTATCTCTGTCTATGTAAATATGCACTACATTTGGGCAGGTGCCCACAAGACACTGGATCCTCTGAAGCTGGAATTACAAGTAGTTGAGAATCAAACTCACGACCTCTAGAAGAACAAGAAATATTTGGAACCACTGAGTCATATCCCACTGGCCTCTACATTCTATAGTTTGATAATATCAGTTTCTAAGATGGCTAGGAGAAAGAAAAATAAAATATGTGTCTGTTGGAGAAGAAACTGATCAACAGACCATTCTCACCCTGAAGACATTGCTGATAAAAAGATAGGCTAATCCAAAACTTTTACAAGGGAAGACTAGAGTTCGGAATTTTCATGTAAATTATCTTAGTTAAAGAAAAAAAACCTTACTGTGTACCACATAGAAAGTAGACATACGAGAGACGATATAAAAAATCTCCTTATTTTAGAGTAAAGCCTTTTATGGAAATAAAAGACTAGCCCAACAAGTTATGGCAATGATAGTTTGCTTCAGCAACCACTGCTAAGGTTTGGGTATGACTGAGAATGTCATCCATGTTAGCAGCTGAGTTCTTCATGTGCCTGGGTTCAACCAGTGGACCCTTAAGGCTCATGCTAGTTCTTGCCTGGCCTCCAATCTTTCCCTGACTTCCTGGCCTACCATGTGATCTGTTTCTGCCTTTATTAGGCATCCATTTAGAGAACCTCACCCAAAGTCAGGCACATGCGCCATTCTCCATTGGACTTTCGACCTCCAAAACCATAAACTACATAAACCTCCTTTCACGACATGCTACCCAATGGAGAGTAATCTGTTATCACATGGGTTGAGCCTGGCTTTGCTGTGCCTTTGTAACATCTGTTAGTGGCTGCCAGACAATCTTTCATTTCTCTCACATTATTACTTTACACTGTTTTCATCAGCTACACAGTGGGCTGCCAATCAAAGGGTTATTTGATAATGAAGATACAGATCACAAGAATGAAACTAACTTTTTTTAGGACCACTGTTAAAAATTTTAAATAGAAAAATTACATTTTTGACATTAAATATTTAAATCAAGGCAATTCCTTTTAATATTCCTGTACACTGTAAAGATTTGTCATTCATATTGGTTTAATATAAGACTGACTGGCCAGTAACCAGGCAGAAAGTATAGGCAGAGCAACCAGACTAGGAGAATTCTGTGAAGAAGAAAGGCAGAGACGCAGTCACCAGCCAGATGCAGAGGAAGCAAGAAGAGAATGCCTCACTGAGAAAAGGTACCAAGCCACATAGTTAAACATAGACAAGAATTATGAGTTAATTTAAGTTTTAAGAGTTAATTAATAATAAGCCTGAGTTAAAAGGCCAAACAGTTTATAATTCATATAAGTCTCTGTGTATATCTTTGGGACTGAGCAGGTGCAGGACAGAAACTTCCATCTACAAACTATTATAATCATATTACTACGAAGAAGCTCAGAACCATTCAAATTTTTATATATTACCCTTTTATACTTAAATGTGCAGCTTTTGGATTCTGCGTCAGTTACACAAAAAACTAGAAAGACCGAACTGAATGTAAAATAACAGAAGATTTATATCAAATACAGATAAGTATTTCAATAAGCTTGGAGTCAGAAAGAATAGAGAAGACATAATAACCAGGTGTTCAATTTAAGTCACAGATACAAGTAGTTCATAGTCTCTTTTCATAGAACACCTGGATTGTATTTGTATTTAACAGCAATGATATATGTCAAATAACTACTCGACCATCCTTCTGACTTCTAGGAAATATCATGCTGTGCAATCTGTTCGATGCAAAAAGTGCTTTTAGGAAACAGAAAAGAAAGAGAACAGCATGTCTTAGTCACACAGATCAATTACAAGACTACATAATGCTAAACTGTAAGCACTGGGATGTGGCTCAGTGGCAAGACTTTAAAGAAGCACCTGTGAAACCCCAGATTTAATTCTACCACCACAAAAACCCAGCCAAACAACAAGCAACAAAAAGCAACCAGATAACAATGATCAATACGAGAAGAGTGTTTAATCATTATACAATTTTAAATGTTTAGCTTTTTAAAAAAAAAGTCTCAGAAAAGAACTTTAAATGTAGAAAAACTAAGACCACTGAAGTTTATTAACCCAGGACTGCCTTGAAATAACAATAGGGTTTTCATATCGAAATACATAAATAATATCTAAGGCTCTAGAGCAGTGGTTCTCAACCTTCCTAATGCTATAGCCCTTTTTAATACAGTTCTTCAAGCTGTAGCGATCCCAATCATTGCATTATTTTGTTGTTACTTGATAACTGCAATTTACTGTTATGAATTATAAATATTTGATATTCAGGATAACTGTTATGTGATCCCCAAATGAATAATGACTCAAAGTTTGAGAACCACTGTTCTAAACCATAGAAAATAATGAGTTCTTACCAAAAACATAAATATAAGAATTTTCCATATATTAATAATGGATTATTCCATCTATGAAATAGAAAACTAACTAGTGATCCATTAACATTTTCTTGTTTGTCCTCACACAGTTTTCATAGTAACAATTATAGAAAACACATCCATCTAAAAGCAAAAAAAATCCAACAAATGATCTAAATTTAATAGGAATAATTTGGCCTTTCCCTGAATGAAAGATGTTGAAAGGCTTAAATGAGAATGCGTGTAAAGTATCTATCAATTACCTGTGCAATAAAAGTTACATTCCTCCACTCTATCCTTACCAAACTCATTATTAATGTGAAGTCTTATATTGCCTAAAGAGATGGATGACCCTTACAGCAGTACAATCTCAGTGCCTCATTTTTGAGACATAGCACCAAGTACTTAGCACTGCTTCCTGATTTACTAAAGTATAGTAAGAATGAACAAATGTAAAATAGAAGCTAATTGATAGGCTAAATGCATTAGTGCAATCCAGTGCTCTCTCTATGAAAGGTTACTACCCCATCTCAGCTAAGTGCTGAAATCATAATTAAGTCTGATGGGAAGTCCTAGATTTATACAAATATAATTACAAATATTACTTAGCTTAGTAATACAGTATGGCAAGAACAATGAGATGAGTAATTTAGATGATATTGCAAAGTGGGTTTTAATGTCTGAAACTTCTATTACAGTACACAGGATAAGTGCAAGTAGTGTAATTAAAACTAAAAGAGTCTGATCCTTATAACTCTACTGCTCGGCTCATTAAAATGCATATTTTCTCAATTAATCCAAACTTTTCCATTAAAAACATAAAAAATACACTTTCATTCCTTGGAAATAAATCTCCACGGTACTTATTATATTTAGAATCAAACACTAAATAACCATTACAGATAAGTACAAAAAAAGAGAGAGGGAGCAAGAAGTTGTGCCCATAAAGCCCAACAAAGGAAGAAAAAGCACATTAAAGGCTGCTTATTTTCCCATAAGTCCCCCGGTTTGGGCAAAGTGTTTGAAGAACGAGAAGATTAAGATCCCTGAGCAAACCTATGTAAAGTGTTCATTTAGCAGATAATTCACATATCATTCACAGATTTCATAATATTTATAAGTTACAGCATTCTCTGATAACTGATTCTCTTGATTTATATGGCGCCTCGGTCATGTGTGCAGAAAACTGTGGAATAGTCACATTGCTGCAGAATGACTGCTCTTTCTTTTAATTCAATATATTGCTAAGAAGCTTCTCTAAATATTAAACAGACAGAAGCACAAGATGTTTATATATTTTATTTTATTACTTGTCATGAAAAGTCATTATAGAGTATGTTGTTATTGTCTGCAAATTAGAATATTGATAATGGAGATACTTTAACTTTTAAATTGACATTATTCAATTTTCTTTAAATATTTAGCCTACTTTGTAAATATTATCAGAAACAACAAATACATTAAAATTTTTTGACTCTTTATAATTCTTTAAAAGGCCATTAGATTTTTAAAGAAAGTTTGAAAAAAATCAGTACATTTTAGGAGAAATTTGACTACATAAAGATGTAAAATGGAAAAAAAGACAACACCAAACCTGTGAAACAGAAACAAGAAAATGGAAAGGGGCTTTATGATGCTGCACTAGGGAGGTGTTTGGGTAGACTCCAAAAGTGCAGGAAACACAAGCAAAGAGTGACCAAGAAGATTATGTCAAACTGAAGCCTTCCACACAGCAAAGGAAACATCAGAGTGAAAAGAAATTCACAGACTCGGAGAAAGCACTAAAAAAATGCATGTCACAACAGGGAAGGAACCCAAGTACATGTAACTCAACAGCAAAACCCAAATAGCCTGGTTTTAAAAATGGGCAATAGATCTTTTTATAGACAGTTTATAGAAGTTAAACTGGTTGAGCCTCACTAATTGTCAGTCTCAGAAAGAACTAAACATAGTGAGCTATGCCTGTAATCTTTGCAGTGAGCAGGACTGGGGGTTCTCCTTCAGTGGGAAGCAAAATAACCCCACTATGTTACGCACTTAGTAAGAAAGACTACTAAGAAAAAAGAAAGTGAAAAGATAATCTCTGGTAAAATCACAGAAAACATAGGACCTCCATGCATGGATAGTGGAAGTAGAATTACACCAATCAGGACAAGCAGTATGGTGCTCCTGACGAGCCTACAAATGGGGCAACCACAGACTCCCGTGAATGCACTGCTGGACACTCGTCCAATGAAACCAGGAAAGAAAAGAGCATCTGTGCTCAACATGTTTGTTATAATAAAGAAAGGAAGCAATCTCTGTATCCATCAACCCATGAATAGAAAAAAAAATCTTTAAGCTTTTATAAAACAGTACATTTTTACAATGATATACTAATCACTCCCTCACCCCACCTCACATTGCCCATAAAAAAGGCTAGGGATATTGGTCAGTGATAGACTATTTAACCAGCATAATGACATAGGTTAGTGACCTCTCATAGAGAAGGAACTGGAATGAACCTCACTTTGCCTTTGAAATCCTGTCATAGGACAACATGGATAGAACTGGACATCATGTTAAGTAAAGTAAGCCAAGCAAGAAAGACAAGGGTTGCATGCTCTCCATCATTAGAGGAAAATGCAAAAACTTGCCTTCTAGAAATCAAGAGGACCAAAGTAGCTGGCCATAAGTTACACAGAAGTCAGACGCTCAAGGCTCTGATGGTAGAAAGCAGTGCTGTACTGTGGTATTTTTAAATGGCAAGAAAAAGAGAGTGTGACTGTTGCAGTTTTGCCTTTTTTAAAAAAAATGATAAATGCTTTAGGAGACAGATTTATTTATTTACCATTATTTAAACACTACATCATTTAAATAAACATTAAAGCTTTACAGAAGACCCAATAAATATATTTAATTGTAACTTTTATGTATCAGTAAAAACTTTTAAATAACAAATAAATGATAGAAAAATTACTACAAAAAAATTTATTAAAAATCACATGAAGACTATCATATAACTTAAAAGAATAATTTAGGGCAATCCAAAATTATTATGACTTGCTATAATTGAGAAAATAGAATCTATACCACTTTATTTTTAAAGAATAAAAAGAAACTGGAAAAATAAGAGGATAGAGAGTGTTGTAGAATATTATTTTAATCTGTGTAACATTTGTTTATGCTGTGGAACATTTGTTTAATGATGCAAAAACGTGTTGCATATTTTTATGTTGCATTTGTTTAACTCTCGGAAGCTGTGTTACCTTGCCCATCTAGAACAATTGATTGATCTAATAAAGAGCTTAATGGCCAATAACAAGTCAGGAGAAAGGATAGGCAGGGTAGGCAGGCAGAAAGAATAAACAAGAGGAGAAATCTGGGAGAAGATCTAGGAGCAAAAAGAAAAGAAAAAAAAAGAGGAGAAAGAAAGGAAGGCTCTTGCGGCCAGTCACCCAACTACACAAGTAAGCCACAGAGTAGGAAGTAGAGAAAGAAATACAGAAATAAATAAAAAAGGTAAAAGCCCAGAAGCAAAAAGAAGACAGGATAATTCAAGGAAAGCTGGCTAGAAATAAGCCAAGTTAAGGCTGGGCATTTATAAATAATAAGATTCCGTGTGATTATTTGGGAGCTGGGTGCTGGGTCCCCAAAGAGCAAAGAGCCAAAAGAGTAAAGAAAAACCAACTACAGAAAAGTCTTAGTTTTAAAGCATTATTAGATTAAATGAGACATTATTTCTCCAACTTGTAAAACATTTCTATATAAATAGTCACTAATTTTAGATGGAACAGAATGTTTTATTCTGAAAGCAAATTTTCTGTAATGGCCTATCTTGCTATAACAAAGATTTATGTCTTAAATAACAACAAAACAAAAACAAAACAACAACAACCAAATCCCACCTGTTCTGAAAAGCTGGTGGGTGGTGGGATCAGGCTCCAGTCTCATGCCTGTACTCACATGCCTGCCTCCTTGGCATAGGTGGGGCCATCACACACTTGTCTGCATTATCAAAGTCTACTTGCAAGCAGTATGCTTTATCAATGTGATATTTTATGAGAAAAATTGGCTTACAGTTATTTAAAAGAAAAGATTTCCCATTTTACACATTGTATATTAAGTATTAAATTGCTAATCACATGATTCAATTTAAAACAACTTACATTTATAAGAAATGTAAATTGTAAGCCAGGCGATAGTGGAGCGCACATTTAATCCCAGCACTCGGGAGGCAGAGGGATCTCTGTAAGTTTGAGGCCTGTTTCAACTACAAATTGAGTTCCAGGACAGCAAAG
>LOJH01032809.1:7502-23948 GCA_001685095.1 Ellobius talpinus
CTTTGGAAGAGCAGGCAATACTCTTAACCACTGAGCCATCTCTCCAGCCCCAGCTGGGAATTTTCTTATGTGAGAGAGTGGGGAAATCCCTTACCTAGCTCAACTCAAGATTACTGTACTTTTTCTTAAGTTTTTTTAATTTTCTAAAATTATTATTTATTTATCTATTTTTGGTTTTTTCGAAACAGGGTTTCTCTGTAGCTTTTTTGGTGCCTGTCCTGGAACTAGCTCTTGTAGACCAGGCTGGTCTTGAACTCACAGAGATCTGCCTCCCTCTGCCTCCTCCTGAGTGCTGGGATTAAAGGCATGCGCCACCACTGCCCGGCCAAGTTTTTTTTTTTTTTGAAACCATTTCACTGTGTAGCTCTTGGCTGGCTTGGAACTGTCTGTGTAGACCAGGCTGTCTTCAAACTCGGCGATCTACTCGGCCATCTGCCTGCCTCTGCCTTCTGGGTGCTGGAATCAAAGCCATACACTATGACTCCTGGGTTATATCCAACTTTTTTGATACTTATGTCTATCTGTGATACACTTTAGACTGCTTTCACATGGTTATTTTGATAACAGGAATACATTTCCCCGCATTTTAATTTATTTTGTGCTTTGAGGGACAACACATAGCACAGCATGTGCACAGAGGTCAGAGGACAACTTTGGAGAGTGAGGTCTTTCCTCTCACCTTGTGGATCCCAGGGATTGAACTCAGGTCATCAGTGCTGCAGCAGAAGCCTTTACCTGGCCAAGCTCTCTCCTGGGTAAATGGAATTCATTATTCATATAACTTAGGTGCGGTTTCTGAAATGCTTCTAAATTACTGCAGGTAAACAAAGAATCCTTTAAAAAATTCCTTTGTAGATTGTGACTGGTGTCTAGTTGGATGGTATCATCACTGTGGCTGTATCTGCCTGCCAGTGTGTTCATTTTGCATCTGAAAAAAATAACACTGAAGAATCTTATTTTTAGAAGTTCCATTATTAAGAGCCCGTTCTCTCCTTTTTTATCCTTTAGGTCTTGATTTCCTAAAGATGTCTTTCACTTGAAGCGTGCAGTCCTTTCCATTGTCCACGTCGCCTGGCTGTCCTCCTCATCTCTCAAGGATGCTTGTCCCTAAGATGTTGCTTGACATGGGCTGGGATCCTTTGCCTCTTTGTTGAACTGTGACTTTCAAATGTGCAGGTTGTGTTAAGTACAAGGAGAACCTCTATGGGTCACGTCTCTGTTGGAGAAGGCATTTGTCAACCATGGTAAAACTTGCAAACCCACTTTACACAGAGTGGATCCTTGAAGCGGTGCAGAAAATCAAAAAGCAAAAGCAACGGCCCTCTGAAGAGAGAATCTGCCATGCGGTCAGCACGTCCCATGGGTTGGATAAGAAGACAGTCTCTGAACAGCTGGAACTCAGTGTTCAGGATGGCTCAGTTCTCAAAGTCACCAACAAAGGCCTTGCTTCCTATAAGGACCCAGACAATCCTGGGCGTTTTTCAGCAGTTAAACCAGGCACTTTCCCCAAGTCAACCAAGGGGTCTAAAGGACCATGTAATGATCTGCGCAATGTGGATTGGAACAGGCTTTTAAAGAGAGCAATCGAAGGCCTTGAGGAGTCAAATGGCTCCTCCTTGAAGAACATCGAGAAGTATCTCAGAAGTCAGAGTGATCTGACAGGCACCACCAACCACCCAGCCTTTCAGCAGAGGCTCCGACTAGGGGCCAAGCGCGCTGTCAACAATGGGAGGTTACTAAAGGAAGGACCGCAGTACCGGGTCAACTATGGGAACTCAGATGGCAAAGGAGCACTCCAGTATCCCAGTGCTTTTCCATCCTCACTCCCGCCTGTCAGCCTTCTGCCCCATGAGAAAGACCAGGTGAGTGAAACTATAGTATTTACCTGTTGGAAATGCTACTGTTTTAACTTACACTTCTATTTAGGTTGTTCCATATATGCACATGTGGACAAGTGGTTCTCAACCTGTGGGTTGCGACCCCTTTGACGACCCTTCTATCTTCAAAAATATTTATTTATATTACAGTTCATAATAGTAACACAATTACAGTTCTGAAGTAGCAGCGACAATAATTGTATGGTTGGGGGTCGCCACAACATGAGGAACTGTTAGAGGGCTGCAGCGTTAGGAAGGTTGAGAACCACTGCTGTGGATGAAAGTTATGAATGGAGTTGGAGGAGATTAGTTGTTTTTGCCTTGAAGCTAGCTTCTTTATATTAGCATGATTTTTTTAAAGTCATTTTATGATGTATTGAGGGCTTTCTCAGTAATTAAGAGTTAACATAATACTCACATGACTTGTTTTATGCTGTAATTGCTAGATAAACCTTAATCTACCTTCCTCAAGCCTAAGAGAAGATAAAAACCTCCATTCTTACTTTAATATCGATCATCTTTGCATTTTGGGAGTTGTTTTATTATGTGACCTAAATCCCTACTGTTTTAATTTAAAGTCAAGTGGTCAGTGGGTGTCGGTGAATGCTATTTTGTCTTGTTTGGTGTCTCTGGTGAAAAAAAAAGATTTTTAATTGCATTTATTTATTTGTTTGTTTGTTTACTTTTGTGTATGTGTGCATTCATGCCTGCAAGCCTCAGTGCACATGTGGAGGTCTGGGGACTGCAGGAGCCAGTTTTCTCCTTCCACTATGTAGGTCCTGGACATCAAAGTCAGGTTGGTAGGGGTGGTAGGTAGCAGGCACCTTTACTTACTGAGCCATCTTGCTGGCCCAAGGCTTTGTGTTGTTGTCTCACTGTAAGTACACAGTGAGTTCTGTTACTGTTGCGATTTTAAGCCTTCAGTTGATGTGGTTTTCTTGGTTTTATTTCAGATATACTGAATTAATCTCCAAAAGTCAAACTGAAGTAAAATGAGAGATTGAAAAATCCAGCCCTGCAGTTTTTGCATTCCTTTTTTGTCTTTTGGTTAAGTACAATCATTGATAACAGTTAATTTTACATTTTAAAAACAACATTAACCATTGTTAGTAGGAAGCAGTGGTGCCTGTAAACTGCATATTGAGAGGATTGAAAGCCATGTTTGGGCTCAGTGGGAAGGTGTCTGCCTGCCTGCCATGACATGGGCCCTGGTCCCCTTTCTGCTTAGCTGGTAAGGGGGCCTAGCTCTGGAAGCTGAGTAAGATCAGGTCTTTGCACAGGTGTCTGGAGTCTAGAATGGATTCTGTTTGGTTTTCTTTGAGACAGGGTTTCTCTGTGTACCTCTGGCTGTCCTGGACCGCACTCTGTAGACCGAGCTGACCTAGAACTCACAGAGATCCACCTGTCTCTGTCTTCCTGAGTGCTGGGATTAAAGGTGGGGTTTCTTAACCGTATTTGTACCTTCTTGGTCTTCTACAACATTTATTTATCCATTGATGGTGGTTGCACTAGATCAAAAAATGAAGTAAGCTATGAAATTTTCTTCCTTATAACTTTATTTTAAAAATGACAGTAAAACAACTAATTTAAATTCCTGAACACAGCCATTTAGGCACCTCTGGTTTCTCTTTAAAACATTAAAAAATTTTTTCACTTACTGTTACTTATTTATTTAGAGCCAGTACTTCACTATGTAGCTCTGGCTGTTCTGGAACTGTGTGTGTAAACCAGACTGGCCTCAAACAGAGACCTGCCTGTTTTTGCTTCTGAGTGCTGAGGTTAAAGATGTGAGTCACAATGCCCATCTCCTTAAATATTTTAAATACATACACATACATGTTTATAAAGCATATACATACACACATATATATGTATATAAAGCATATGTGTATATGTGTATAAAGCATGTATATATGTTTTATACATGCTTTATATACACATATGCTTTATGTATATGTGCATGTATATATATGAACATATATCTTACAAAGTTTCCTAGAGCCATTTCTTCATAACTTTGCTTATTTTTTTTTATCTTCAGCCATAGCAAAGTTTTATAATTATCAAGCATACGGTCTAAGTTCAGGTACTTGGGCAGTATAGTGTCTTTGTAAATAACTGTGTCCTCTGGAGGCATTTTTCCTTGTCCTGGAGGAGTCAGGACAGATTCTCCATAGTACCACTCCTTTTCTGCCCACCATTTCTTGCTAACCTTTTCATTTTTCTTCAGTCGCCATCTGTACAGAACTATTTTTAGTCTAAAGGAAAATTCATGTTTGAAAGTGTCTAGTATTGAGAACAGAGTAGTTTATTGCTTAGTGTGCAGTTGCAGCTGCTCTTTCTATGATGTAGATCTTTAAATTTTCAAGTTAGCATCATCGTTTAAGAAGGAAAGCTGAGAAAATGTGCTCCAGATATTTAATTGATGAAATATGGGAATTAATTGTATCAAGTAATCATTAAATTTTTGATGGGATTTTTATCACTGAGCTATCTATCTAGCCTCAACCAGTTATAGGTATTTTCTTTTTTTTCTTTTTTCTTTCTTTTTTTTTAAGGTAGGCCCTCATTATGAGTCTAATTCAAACTGTCTTAGAACTCACTAGCTAGCACAGAGAAGCCTCAAATTTTTTTTTTGAGAGACAGGGTTTCACTACACAGAACAATGTATAAACCAGGCTGGCCTTGAACTTGCAGAGGTCTGCCAGCTTCTGCCTCCTAAGTGCTGGGATTAAAGGTGTGTGTAACCACTACCTGGCTTTCTTTTTTTAATATTGGATCTTCCTCTGTTGCTCTCCATTGTGATGTTTGAGACAGGATCTCTCACTGATTCGGCTACATGGGCTGGCTAGAGAGCTCCAGGGACCCTCCTTTCTCCACCATCTCAAAGCTAGGATTGCAGATGTCCATCCACTGTTCCCAGGCTTGTACACCAGTGCTGGGGATCCGAACTCAGATCCTTGTGTTTGTGTGGTGTGAGTACTCGACCCACGAAACCACCTCCCTCTCTCTCCCCAATTTTGTAAACTATTGAGACATTGTTTCACTCAGTTGTCCTTGCTGACTTTGAATTTTCGATCCTACTGTCTTAGCCTCCCTAGTAACTGGAATTTCAGGTATGTCACCATGCATGGCAGAATTTAGGACATGAATGGAGACTGTTCCCAGATGGTGCAATCTTAACTATAGTTTGGTGAAATAATGTCTTTCAAGATAACTCGTGATTGCTTTTGAGTAGCTGAATGTCGTTGTAAAAGAGAAAATGCAAACAACGGCGATTTTTTTATAAGTGTGAATGCTGGCCTCTTCCAAGTAGTTCACCCTTACCTTTTGGCTCATAGTTACTGGGAGGGAGGGAGATTATTGTCCTGCTTTTTGCAGATGAAAAACTGAGATGCAAAGCTTAAGCAATTTGTTCAAGGTCAGTAGAGCAGGTGAACAGTCAAGCTGAGATTCCATGCGGATAGTCTGGGCAGGGTGTCCTAGTCAGCACAAGGCTGCTCATGAGCAGCGGAAGTCTCTCTTACTGTTCTTCAGTCAGTCAGAAGCAGTTTCCCCCCAACAAGTAGATGAAATTTGGCAGTTATCTGATGAGTTTATTACATTTTTTTCCAAGTAGGTACAATTTATAATATTAGCAGACTTGAAATGCAGTGGGGAAGTGGTAAATCTGTGCCTCATTAGATCTAACATCATCATCACTCCTATGCATGACTGCTGGGAGGAGCACAATAGAAGTTAGAATAGACGGCTCCTCCCTGGAATGTAATTGCAGGACTTCTGATAGTCTAGAAGTCCAGCTGGGTGTTACCACTCTCACTTCTTAACACGAAATACTTTGTATTTATTTAAGAAGCTTCCTCTGGTGAGGTGATATGGAAATGAATTAAACCACTGAAGATAAAACTTTATCTTTCACTCAACTAGGGAACTCCTAAAGGATAGTATTAATGTTTCTCATTAAAAGTGGTAAAGCTCAATTAGGTCAGATTATGAGGACTTTAGAAAGTCAAATATTCTAAGAGAGACTTCAGTTATCACACTTTGAAGCAGTAAGATTCCATTTGCATATATGGGCTTTAGCGTTTTTATGAAATCAGTTTAGTCCAGTTTTAAGCAGATTCCTTAGTATTTCACTTTATTGAGACTGCCATCCTAAAATTTATTAAATGTTAAATCTTGGTATGTTTCTAGTGCACTGTAAAGTAGGGGCGCTCCCAATAATGCTTTTGAATTTTTTCTTTAGGAGAAATGAAGGAAATGTTAGGAGTTTTAGGAAAACCAAATGTAGTTACATGAGCATTGAGATTGTTAATAGGAAAAGTTTTTATAAAGGAGCACAGGTTCTTAGTAACAAACACTTGTGATGGTCTTGGCAGTTTATCTGTTCCCTCCTTCTCTATTTATTTTCAGTATTTTTAAGGTGCAGTCTCCCTATCTAGTATAGGCTAGTCTCAAACATTATGTAGCCCAGGCTGGCTGAATTCTCCTGCCTTAGCCACCCAAGTGTTCCCCCCCCATGAATTTTGGGAGTTCTGGGCAGGGTAGTGTTTATCAGAGTGAAGGATGCACAGACACATTTCTGTCAGATTCTTTTATCAGACTATAAATGAGAGAATTTTATTTTTAGTTTTTCTTCACTGTTTTCTCTAGTCCCCTTACCCTTGTTCTCCAGTCTCTGGGACTTTTCCAGTTGTGAGAACTTTCCTTTGTGAAGGATCTTTCACTAGTCCATGTTGGTCCATGATGTAGCAGAAGCCCTAGGGGAACTGTTCATAGTCTAAAGCAACTCTGTTTTTTTTTTTTTAAACTTGCCTTATTTCAGAGCCCCAGTGTCCTTCTGTTGACTTTAGTGAGAGTTGATGTCCTTTGTAGGGAAGATTTCTTGTTCTCAAAGAGTATTTAGCTATGCGTGTATTCAACTGAATGTTGGATAAAGCCTTAAATGTTATAAATATCATCTTCAAAATCCTTGAATTTTGCTATTGGCATGGATAAGAGTCAGTTTTAGAATAACAAAACATGAAAGATCAGGTGGATCAAATGCTCACAGTTCGAAGGTCAGGAAAGGAAGCTTGTGGTTCTTGTTCCCGTGTAATTAAGCTTCAGCTGTTCTTCAGAAGAGCTGCAGGGCTGCCTTTGTGAGCAGGTAGTACAAGTCCCTGCTCTGTGGAGAGAGCTCTTGGCCTGTCTCCAACTAGTCAGTCAGGTCAAGTGGAAGATGAAATGAGTGACTGGCTCTTCCTGTTGCACTTGAAGCATGACAGGGTGTTCTACTTTTATACTGTTAGCAAGAGAGAACTTGTCTAGACTCCTCCTGAAGTAGACTTCAGGCAGAGGAGCCGCACTATGGCAGACATTTGAGCGCTAAGGGTGTGGTAAACATTCTCTGTAACTCCTTAGATCTTAGGTGTATTTGATGCTTTTGATACCTTTCCCACAACATTAATCCCATCCTGAATGAGCACCAGCCTTGGGGAATTTATGCATGTATTCCCTGTACCTACATACTTAGAACAGCTGGGGTACATGTGTGCATACGCGTGCGCATTTGCATGACTGCTGGGAATGGAATGCAAGACCTTATGCTCATTAGGCAAATACTTCATTACTGAGCCGTAGTCCTACTCTGTGATACTTTTAGTACCAAGAAAGTCAGAATTTTTAGCTTTGGAGTTATTTAACAGTTATGTGTTGTTTGCTTGTTTATTCTTATTTTATCTTGAATGGCAAAGATTTTATTTTGTTTATTTTCTCTTCAACTTTAACAGATGATATACTTTAAATGTTTTCAAAATGGAAGTCTGTGTTTTTTTTCCCCTCTTGTGTGTCATCCCCAACACAGAGGAGATGTGTTGGTCTGTCACTGAAGTGACGGTTTTGATTGGAACATTCAGGATTTTGTTGTGTTTCTATACTTCATTTTCTTGGACTTGAACGTTAAACTATGTAGATTTGGTAAAATCGTTTTTCAGTCACACCAAGATTTACAATCTGTATCTGAATCTTCTCAGTACTTTCATCTCTCCCATCTATTAATGTTTCACATAAACAGCAATTAGCTTACCAAATTAGAGTTAGCAAATGAGTCAGCCATGTAATTTGATAGATGACATTTTGTTAGCAGGGCCATGAGGAAAGTGTGTTTTATTTGCATGTGGGTGCTCTTGCTGCTTTCAGGTGGTGACAGGAAGTTAGTGCTCATGTGTTAGAGGAGGAGGGATACTTCTGCTCTGGTTTCGATCACTTTGCTGAGAAGTTGCCAGAGGTGGAAAACTGCATATTATTGTTTTTGTTTTCATAAAAGTAAACATTATAATCAGTAGACTATAATGTGTGCAGTGTGTATTTTGATTTTATGAAAGGTTATGTTTCTAAAAATCTGCAGAACAAGGCAGACGGAAGTACTAGATAAATGATGCTAGGTTAAACTGAGACTGGCCTCCACAGAGGTGCAGAGTAAACCCTAATCAGAGCTCAGAGGGAATCCAGGAAGGATTTGTGTTAATTTGACAAGTGGATTTAAAATTCTTCAGTTACTATTTTTCAGAAACCAGCTTTGTTCGTACATCCTTTTTCTAATTTGCTCCACTTTTGATCTTTGATAAACCAACTGCAATATTGTTTCATTAACAAACTTGACTGGTTAACAGATGTTTATTTTGGCTTGATTGTGTCCTCACTATTAAAAACAGCATAGGCACACAGAGAAACCATGCTGGGCCTTTTCCTGTCTAGCTAGACCGGCAGATCAAAAGAGCAACTTAATTTCATTTACAAGTTCAGGGTTTTTTTTTTATTCCTTGGTGTTATTCTGGTAAGCATGCAACATTGTAGCTCATCAGGGAGCATTGTAGACACCATCAGGGAGGTCTGTTGTAAGTCCTCCTTGCTTCCCTTCTGTTTAGCCCCTCACTTGTGTTGTTAATGTTGTTAAGCATTGTTCAGGTTTAGCGTGCAGGAAGAAAGGGATTGCAGAAGAGGTGATTGAGACATCATAGACTCTTCCACATTTCAGGGGAACAAGTGGGTTCAGTCTGACGAATGGAGATCATTTCTTCCTGTCCTTTGATGTCAGAAAGCTGCCATATGGAGTGCAGTGAGGCCTTTGAGAAGGAGGTGAGCCTGAGTCTGGGCTGCCTGTGATGTTCTCAGTGATGCGGGCTTGGAGCCAGAGGCAGTGTGGTTTCTGATGTGATCAGTCCTGCTTTTGGTCCAGTTTCCTGCCATGCTTGTGACCCTCTCCAGCCATAAATAGGAAGAACGAAGTTCAAAACAAGAGTGCAAAGATTTTATGGAACAGAAGAAGCAACAGAGGAGAAGAATGTACAAACTAAACCCAGTAACAGTGTCATCAACAAGGATTCCTTCTTGATGTTTGACCTGTTTCTATGGTATTTTAATGTTACATGTTTCTCTCTTATAACAAAACCCAGATTGAATTTGAATTGTGAGTAAAACTGCAGCGACTAATATGTGCCTGTGAAAGTATGGAGGCTGTCTGAAGAGCACTAGTTAGTTATTCACTGCATCCTGGGCAGGATGTGAGGAGCTGGGAAAGGAGGACAGTGGAGGGAGCCAGTGCACACTTTCCTCCTTACCTTTGTAATTTAAAAAATTGTGCTAGCTGATTAAAATGCCACATTTTTTCACATGGGTTCATCAACTGTTAATATTATACCCTATTTATTGTTTCCTTTTCTCTTCTAGAGAGAAAGAGAGAATGAATAAATGAATGTATATATGTATAATTTTTTAGCCCAGATTAGTGGCTCAAGCCTTTAATCCCAGCACTTGGG
Organism: Ellobius talpinus; assembly: GCA_001685095.1. Classification (NCBI taxonomy): domain Eukaryota; kingdom Metazoa; phylum Chordata; class Mammalia; order Rodentia; family Cricetidae; genus Ellobius; species Ellobius talpinus. The sequence continues at coordinate 17,179 of LOJH01032809.1, forward strand.
AGGCAGAGGCCAGCTTGGTCTATATGCAGATTTCAGGTTAGCTAGAGCTGCATAGAGACAGACCCTGTTTCAAAACAAAACAACAACAACAAACCAAACGGAAATTAAGTTTGGTTGAACTATTGGAAAGTAAGTGGCAGACTTTATTACATTATATCCTTAGGAATAAAATCATCCTGTATAGTGCAGTGCTGTCACTCAGGTAAAACCTTCAACAGTGAAGTCACTGTGTTTACCCAATAGTCCTTATTTTCTCCAATGAACCTTAATGAACCTGATTTAGGACCAGGAGTCAGCAAAGTTCACAGTTGCATTTGGTCATTCTGACTCTGAGTAGAGAACAGCTTTTCTTCAGGAGACATTGTCAGTTTTGAAGAGTTGTCTTGTAGAATATCTTGAGTTGATAATTTTACTGGCAATTTGAACCCAGGGCCTCCTGAGTGCTATATAAGCACTGTACTACAGAGGTACATTTTGAGCATCTAGATCTTCCTTTGTAGGAGCACTCTTCCTTTTGTGATTAGTATGTACTCAGTGCAGTCTTGAGACCATGTGAGTAACCGTTCAGTGTGTATTACCTTTCTATCACTGCTTTGATCACATAAACTCAGCATTTGAAGCACTGCAGCCTGTCATCTCTTAGAGGATGACAGCCGCAGAAGCTAACACTCTAACAGAGTCTTGTTTCCTTGCTTCTGTTTCCAGCTTCTAGGCTGTTGACTTGGTTGGAATCATGGTTCCCTTCTCTGTCCTCAAGTGCTTGGCTTTCAAGGATGATGCATAGTATTAGAGTGGGTTCATTTGGCTAATACTGGTTAGCCTTTTCTCATCAGAGTCCTTAACTGGGAGTGGTGGGGCATGACTGTAATCCCAGCAGTCAGGAGGCCAAGGTAAGAGGATTGCTTCAGATTGAGGGTCAGTTTGGGCTCTGTTGTGAGACCCTGTCTCAGCAAAACAATAAACAAACAAATAAATAAATAAAGACCACCCCCTTTAGAGTTAAAAGCCCACATAAAGTATTAAGACCTTATTCCTATGTGCAAGGTTACCGTGTTGACAAAGACAACATAAGTTCTGGGCATTAGGAAGTCTGGATGTTGGGGTGGTTATTGCTTGCTGGCTTGCTGCATAGTGGTTTACCTAATTCAGATCGAATAGTACAGTAGAATCTGCTTAGAGAAGAATGGGTCATTTTGCAGGAGTTAGAGTTGGCTGGTCTTGAGTTCTGTGTTCCTGGATGATTTCTAAAGGTGTGAGCAGGGCTGGCTTCTGCCCCTGGCTGGTCTCCTTACTAACAAGAAATGGATTTACCAGTGAAATTTAGAAAATTTGGGGGCTGGAGTAGGATTTGAGACAGTCTGACTCAAATCAGGTACTCAAATGGGTATTCAGGAATCTGGAGTGTAGCCCAGGCTGGCCTTGACCTCACACTCTCCTGTCTTAGCTTTAGTGCTCTGAGAAAACAATTCAGATCTCAGATCCTCTGCTTGCTGGGTCAGCACACACTTTATTGAGCTACTCCCCACCCCAGAGCAGAGTATTAAAGAGTAGGACTTTGGGTACTTTAAACAGTTTTTGTTTTTGGAGATAGGTTTTCTAGCCCAAGCTAGCCGTGAACTTGTAGTCTTGGTGCTTTCGTGTCCCGAGCACTCATGTTAAAGGCATGTGATGTAAAATCTAATTAAAATGTTTTTTGAGAAATATATTTAAAGTTGAAGAGGAAGATCTTTCAGCTGAATACCCACAGAACACATTAAAATCAAATAGAAAAGAGTCTAGTGACAGGTGTCAGTAAGTAAAGGCACTTGCCACCAAGCCTTAGAACTGGAGTTCAGGCCCGAGAGCTCACGTGGTAGGAAGGACCGACTCCTGCAGGTTGTCCTCTCACCTCACACGCATGCCTCATATTCCTCACTAAAAAAAATATGTAAAAACTATTTTTGGAAATGAAAAGTTTTTATTATTGTGCATGTGTGTGGGTGTGGCTTGCACAGAAATCTGTATGGTGGAACCCAGGGATCAAACTCAGGTTTTCACATAACCGCTTTACCACCTGAGCTATCTCAGCAGATAAACAATTTAATAAGACTGGCTTTTCAGAAACTCCCCCCACCACGAGACAGGGTTTCTCTGTAGTTTTGGAGCCTGTTCTGGAACTTACTTTGTAGACCAGGCTGGTTTTGAACTGACAGAAATCCACCTGCCTCTGCCTCCTGAGTGCTGGGATTAAAGGTGTGCACTATCATCGCCAGGCTCAGAAACTTCATTTTTGAGACAGTGTCTCACTGTTGGCTCTGACTGGCCTGGAACTCCTTGTATAAACCAGATATGTAGATCTGGCTGGCCTGGAACTCCCTGTATAAACCAGGTATGTAGATCTGGCTGGCCTGGAACTCCCTGTATAAACCAGGTATGTAGATCTGGCTGGCCTGGAACTCCCTGTATAAACCAGGTAGTAGGTCTGGCTGGCCTGGAACTCACAGAGCTCTACTTGCCTCTGCCTCCAGAGGGCTAGGATCAATGGTGCGTGCTACCGTGCCCAGTTTTCAGTGACATTTTAGAGACTAAGCAATTTCTGAAGCATTTTATGTCTGTTATTTCAACCTTAAGCCCTCAGTCAAGGACTCTGAACAGTCGGAAAAGAAACCACACAGGTGCCTGTGTTTCTTTTGTTCTTTGGAAAATTTCGGAGAAGTAAACAGCAAATAAAGTGGGGTGGCGGGGCAGGGGCTGGAGTCCCCCTTTCTTTCACAGTGCGGCTGCATCGTCCCCAGTTGTTGCCCTTAGCAGAAATGCTGCCAGTTGAAGACTAACAGCTGTTTAGTTACCAGCCTATCAACGTGCTTTCCAGAACTGATAAAAGCTATGATCTTCCCATCCGATGAGCTCTGGCCTCCTGAAACCTTCCAGCTTATCTCAATTTCCACCGGCTACTGAAATACAACACGATACTAATAATTACATCTCCCAAAACGTTTATGCCAGCTTATAAAATCACCGCTGTATTGGAAAATTGTGTAGCATCTTGATTTCAATTTAGCATGGTGTGTTGGTTAGTAATAAATCTTACTAATGTATGAACACAAGCCTGCAGGCAGCTTGGAGAACACTGATCAGGTGCAAATTGGATGTATTTTGTAAGCATTTCAAAAATTCAGAGCAAAACGAAATAAATAGTTATGACTGAATTTAATACTTTTTAGTTTTTTTTAATACTCATGTATATCCTGTGAAAAAAATTCCCAGTCCTCCTGAAGTCCATTATTTTTGCGGGGGACCATTTTTAAATTTCCTGCCTAGTCTATGGCATTCAATGAGAGCAAACAGGCGTGTTTGACACACTGTGTTTGTGCTTATCAAGTGTGTGTGCTTAGTAGTCCACATCATATTTGACGATCTTAGAAACAGTTCACGGAGATACTCATTTAAACACACTGTAATAGTTTTAGGATTGCAGATAAAGCCAGGTGTGGTGACATATGCCTTTAATCCCAGCACTGGGGAGGCAGAGGCAGAGGCAGGCAGATTTCTATGTTCCAGGCAAGCCTAATATACGGAGGGAGTTCCAGGACAGTCAGGGCTACACAGGGAGACCCTGTCTCAAAAATCAAAAAAACAAGGAAGTTTACAAAATAATATTACATGACCCCTGAGTGGCCATGAGATTTGCTATAGGTAAATCTTAGAGAGAAACAAGCAGACCAAAGGAAGGGGTGACCTCTACATGGGCAGGGCTGGAGCTGGCACGTGACTCGCAGTGCTCAGGCTGCCTGTAGTGCATCTGCTCACCGGATCTGTTCACATCATGTGCAAAGCACTGTGCTGGGCCCTGTGGGAGTTACAGAAAGAAACCATGTTTAAGTGGTAATTAAAAGAGCCAATTGAAACATGTCAAGATGCACAGCTGTTAATCCTTAAGTGACTAATATGGTAATCTTCATCTTCAGAGTGGTTGAAAGCTTTATAATTTATTAGTATTGTGTATGTGGATGATGTATGTGTGTGAGTGTAGGTACATTGCATGCTATAAAATATACATATGTAGAGGTCAGAGTACAACTTTGAGGGGTCAGTCCTCTCCATTGTAGGTGCTGGGGGTCAAACTCAGATCATTAGGCTTGCAGGGCAAGCACTTTTTATCTGCTGAGGCATCTTTTTAATTTATTTTATTTTATGAATATGAATATTTAGCTTGCATATGTGAGCATACAATGTGCATACCTATACAAGCCAAAAGATAGTATCAGACCAATGGAACTGGAATTACAGATATTTGTGATCTGCTTTGGGGATGCTAGGAACTGAGCCCAGGACTTCTGCAAGAGCATCATGTGTTTGTAACTTTTGAACCATCTCCTTATCAGATCCCTTGAGCTAGAGTTAGAAGCAGTTTTGAGCCTCCTGATATGGTTGCTGGGACCCATATCCCAGTGCTAAGTGCCCTTAGTGCTGAGTCAGCTCTGCTGTCTGTGTTTAGAATTGCTATGTAGCGATTCTTTAAAACCAACATAGACTTCACACATCAGGGCTTCTGTGCATTGGTGGGCACACTAAATAGAAGTGTGGCGAGCTGAGGCCCAGGCAGATGGAGGCTGAGTGTTACTTACTTTTTTTTTTCCTGGTTTTTCGAAACAGGGTTTCTCTGTAGCTTTGGATCCTGTCCTGGAACTAGCTCTGTAGACCAGGCTGACCTCGAACTCACAGAGATCCACCTGCCTCTGCCTCCTGAGTGCTGGGACTGAGTGTTACTTTCATTGTCTGTAAGGAGGTGATAGATATGACTTTGGGTCTCTAGCTCCTGGCTCCAAATTTCTGTGGCTATAATACTGTGTAGAGGAGGTGGAATCAGGAGATCAGGAGTTCAAGGTTAGTATCTGCTATAAGATGGGTTTAAGGCTAGCCTAGGCTAAATAAAACCTTGTTAAAATAAAAGACCCAATAAGCTGGACTTTATTGGCTTCAAAATCTTCTTTTAAAAATCTGAGTTCTAGTGGGGTGGAGAGATCGCTCAGAGGTTAAGAATACTTGTTCTTGTGGAGGACTGGGATTTGCTTTCTAATACCTACTTGGTGGCTGATAGTGACCTGTAACTCCAGTTCCAGGGGACCTGGCACTCTCTTCTGACCTCCACTGGTACCAGGCATGCACATGGTACACATACACACTTGCATGCAAAACACTCATACACACAAAATAAATCTTTTAAGAAAAAAAATCAGAGTTTTAGTTTTAGTAAACAGAGGTTGCTCGATTGTTTCCCAACCACCCAGATCCAAATAATAACACAGAAACTATATTAATCACAGCACTGTTTGGCCAATAGCTTAGGCGTATTCCTAGCTAGCTCTTACATAACCCATTTCTATTAATCTATGTATCACCATGAGACTGTGGCCTATTGGTAAGGTTCCAGTGTCTGTCTCCTTTAGCAGCTACATGATATCTCCTTGACTCCCCCTACTTTCTATATCTCTGTTTGGATTTCCTGCCTAGCTTTACTCTCTATGCCATTGGCCAAAACAACTTAATTTATCAACCAATAAAAACAACACATACAGAAGGACATCCTACATCAGCCATGTGGATGAGCCTATAGTCTCAGCTTCTTAGGGGGCTGAGGTAGGGGATGTCAAGTTCAAGGCCATCCTAGGAAACTTATGAGACCCCTCTCCCCAAAAAGATCAATTTTAGTTGTGTGCATGTGTGTGTGAGTACATGTGTGCACATATGCACAGGAACCAGAGGTGTTGGACTCCTGTGGAGGTATATAGTTAGAGGTGATCTGAGCCACACATTGTGAATGCTGGGAATTGGACTCTGGAAGAGTGCTCTTAAACAGTAAACCATTTCTCTATCCTGAAACTCTGTCTTAAAATAAAAAAGATTGTCGACTGAGGTTTCTGTCCCACCCGGTCCTGCAACTGTTCAGTCCCAAAGAAACACATAGAGGTCTTCATTAATTATTAACTGGTTGGCCTAGTAGCTCAGGCTTTCTTATTACCTAATTCTTACATCTTAACCCATAATTCTTGTCTGTGATAGCCACATGGCTTGATACCTTTTATCAGCGAGGGATTCTCATCTTGATTTCTCTGTGTCTGGGTGACGACTGCAGACTGAGCCTTTCCTCTTGCCAGAGTTCTCCTGTTCTGGTCAACCTGCCTATACTTCCTGGCCAATCAGCACTTTATGAAACCAATACAACTGACAAATCTTTACAGGGTACAGGACCATTGTCCCACAACAAAAGATCTGAGGATATAACTCAGTGATTGAGTACTTGCCAAACATGCTCAGATCCCTGGGTCCATTCCCCAGTATCATGCTCCACCCCCACCACACACACACACACAAAGGAAAGTTTCAAAACAATTTGTTGTTGCAATTGGTATGTTTAACAAAGTACAACACTTTCATGATTTTATTATTATTCTAGTTATTTTGAGGTAGGGTCTAATGTTGCCCTTGCTGATTCATATAGCTGAGACTGACCTTGAATTCCCTGTCCTTCTGTAACTCCTAAGTGCTGGGATCAACAGGTGTACAACACTATACCCAGCTTCCCCCAACCCCCAGACAGGGTTTTTCTGTGTTGTTGCTTTGGAATCTGTCTTGGAACTAGCTCTTGTAGACCAGGCTTGCCTCGAACTAACAGAGATCCACCTGTCTCTGCCTCCTGAGTGCTGGAATTAAAGGTGTGCACCACCACTGCCTGTCTTACCCAGCTCATTTTAAATTTTTTTTTATTTTTAAAGAAATTGGTGCTTCAA
>LOJH01032809.1:23975-34698 GCA_001685095.1 Ellobius talpinus
CTTACCCAGCTCATTTTAAATTTTTTTTTATTTTTAAAGAAATTGGTGCTTCAAATTTTATTTTGAGGGGCTAAGTATAAATAGCTTAGAGGTAATACTTCCTTACTTTGAAACCTTGGTTTTGTTCCTTCCCTCCACAACACATACCTACTTATCAAATGATGCATTTTTAGAACCATTAATGGAAGCCTCATTGTGGTGGTGGCACACACCTTTAATCTCAGCACTTGGGAGGCAGAGGCAGGTGGAGCCTGCTCTACAGAGAGAGTTTCAGGACGGCCGAGGCTATACAGAGAAACCCTATCTCAGAAAAACCTAAACCAAAAAACCCCACTAACTATTAGCAACTAATAGATAGGTAGATGCTCAGAAGTAAGCCATCTTTGTCCTGTGGACAGCCAGTCATTCTCCCCAGAAGTAAGCAATATTAACAATCTATTTTTTTGATTTCTCAAAGATACTCTGTACAGAAGACAGCTTTTCATGTTTGTTTAATGGAGCATGTGATATTAGAGGTTGGACAAATCATATAAGCAATGTATATTCTTTTTAATCAAGAATATACTCTAGTGGGTTGATGCCTTTTTCTATCCATTATGTGTATATATTAATGAATGCTTCACACATCTGTAGGGTGCATCCCTGAGTTCAGTGGTCAGGTTAGAGGGCATATACGCTTTAAATTTAATTTTATTTCTCTGCTGAAAAACAATCACATCTCTTTTATGGTTTCTAAGCTTCATTTTGTGCACTGGCCTGTTCTGCAAGATAACAAGAAAAACAAATTCCACTTATTTTCTCCCAATGTTTTTCTGTTTTCTCTTTTTATTATTGAGCTTTTGATCCATCTGTAGTTTATTTTACTCTAAGGAATGAGGTAGGAATCCAATTTTACTTTATTATCTTTTCAGATGGCAGCCCAGCTGTCCCATTACCATTCATTGAATAATCTCTTTATTCTTCTGTATATGAAATTCCATCTTTATCATAAACTAAACATGTATGTTTGAGTTTATTTTTACACTTTCTTTTTTTGTGCACCTGTGCCACAGGATTTTAGCATCTGTAGCTTCAGAGTATGTTTTATTACCTGGTAAACCATGTTCCTTTATTGCTGTTTTCATGGATAACTGTGCTTGTTTATTTTCCCTCATAGCCTCAAGATCTGAATGATAATTCAGTGCTTGAATGACCTCTTTTGTAGGAACGAGTCTAATGTTGAATAACATGTTTTCAATTAGAATGTCCTCCTGTAAGAATTTTTATTTTTGAGTAAGCATCAAGAGCAGTGTTGCTCGTGGTCAAGGATAAAAACCAGCTCCTAAGCACCATGGCTTCCCTTTCTGCTTGTACTGCATTATTTTGCAGCAAACCCCACACGTGGTGCCATCTTGCCCATATGTTTTAGGCAGATAATCATTGCTGTTATCCTTCTGGTTTGAGTCTGAGAATATAGCTGTGTGGGTAGTGTGTACTGACACGCTTTAACAATTGCTAGGTTTGTTTTTTTTCTTATTATAAGGCAGGCCTTCAATTTTGTGGTTTCCCCCCAACCCTGCCCCATTCTTTCTAATGGCTTTAAATTTTTAAATTTTAATTATTTATGTTTTTGGGTCTTACTATGTATCCTGGATGACCTGAACTCTATGTAGACCAGAATCTACATCTCCTGGCCTTGCTGGGATTAAAGGCATGTATCAGCATGCCGGGCTAAGTTTATTTGATTTTAATTGTATATGTGTGTGGGGGTTATGCATATTTGAGGATAAGGGCCTACAAAGGCCAAAGACATTGGATCCCGTAGAGCCAGAGTTACAGGCATTTGTAAGCTACTCCACATTTGCACTGCTGACTGAACTAGGGTAGCTTACAAATGCATCCTCAACCACTGAGCATGTATCTAAAAAAGCATGAACAATGATTGGATGATAATTGTGTCCCTGTGAACTTGGACCAGATCACTAAGGAAAGTTAATGGCATTAGTGGTCATGCTCTTCAGTGTAGTGATGGCATTTTAGGAGATGCCTCCTAAAGTGCTTCATGCTGAAGTGTTGGCATGTCTGAAGTGTACTGTCAGGTGGTTCAGCAAAGATTACAGCGTGAATAAATAATGGGTGTGCATATAAGAAGTAAAGGTTTAATGGTAAGAGGTAGAAATGTGACTAAACGGAGAGCCTAGGGAAAGGTCTAGGAGAGTTTGCTATATCACAAGTGTTCTGTAGCGTCGATGGGTTTTCTACACATTGGAAAGTAGATGTAACTAGAATATGCAGTTAAAAAATTAAATTGGGGCTGGTGATACTGCTCAGCAGGTAAAAAGGCACTTGCTACCAAGCTTGAGGAAGAATTTGATACCTGGAATCCATATGATATGAGAAGGGCAGAACTGACACCTGCAAGTTGTCTTCCAACCTCCACACATACAGAGAATGCTTGCACACATATACACATAACGCTAATAAAAAATTAAATTGCCTCGCTGTCTTTACCTACAGAAAAATGAGTCTATAATGTTTTCATAAGCATTCTTTGCCATAAATAGAAGGTAATTGTAAATGTTATTATTTAAAGTAGTTTATTGTATTATAATTGAGTATTGTATGCCAAGGCTCTGAACCTAAGGCCTACTCTCAAAGATTAACAAGAAGTAAAGAGGTGTTCAGGATATACTACTACCAGACTGAGACTTTTTCTCCTATGAAGGAAAACTGAAAAGGAAGCAACCTTTTCACTCAATGAAGAAATCCCACTCTTTGGGACACTCTACATCAGATGTAAGTGTAATGTTAGGAAAAGAAACTTTGGTACTGAACTCATTTTGTAGTGCCGCTTTGTAAGTTTTGTTCTGCATTGAATTATTGTCATTGTTCAGTAATTTTAGTAACTATGGATAGACTGTGTTTAGCTGAGTGGTATCTGGGTGTAGAGATGTCATGTTGTAGCCTACATTGTTCCTGACTCTTGCTTTGAAGTTGTTCTTGTGGACACACACACATACATGTGGATACACATACCTACTGAGTTTCTGCTGTTACTTGGAAGGTCCTTGAACAATGACAAGATCCAGATCGAGTCTGTCTTGAGTTTTGTTATCCCCATACAAGACTCAGCTGAATAAAACATATCTCCCATCTGGCCTGTAAACCTCAGTGGCACTCAAAATAACTTACTAACAAGTTCTTGGATCATGATATCTTGAGATTTCAAAAAAATTTTTTTAAAGTTCAACTTCTTTTTAACTGTTGCTAAGGAAAGTTTGGTTGGCACAAGGGACATGAGGACATGTCTGCCTACTGCCAGTTGTTTTATAGGCATTTGGCTCTGCCGCCTTGCAGATGGTAAGACTCTGGGTGGTGGGGAACTGTGTGCGATTATCTTAATGAATTAAGGTAACCTTTTGTTGTCCACCGAATTCTGCAGACTGGTTGGTCAGTGAGCAGCTGCTGGGTGGCTTGGTTTGGGGACTTGGGGAAGACAAAGTCTGTCTTAAGGTATGGTCGTTCTAATCCAGGTGTCCAACAAAGCAATGCTGAAAGCGTTCTTACCCTTCTAACACTATTTTGTGTTCTCATGGAAAGGAATGAACAACAGCAAAAAAAAATTTGTTTTTACTTTTGCTCAATTATACTGAATAATTAAAATTGACTTATCATTTTACTAAGTTCGAGAAAATTACTTTTACCTAATGTAGTAAGTTGAAGATAATATGCTTTCATAATATTTGATGCCAGAAGCATCCTAATTTTATCGCAGTCTCTGTTGAAGATCATGGTGGAATAACGGAATTGTTTTTATTTTGAGTTTATTATCAACTATTCTAGAACTCAAAGCTTGCCTTACTGTTACCATCTGTTTGCAAATTCTAGCTGTAGAACTTTGGGCTTAAGGGTTGTTTTGCTTGCAGTCTGTCACTTTTATATGGAGTTTTCTCAGTCTGAAAACTATTTCAGGAGGCTGCTGCTGCTGCTGCTTCTCCTCCTTTTCCTCTTCTTTCTTCTTCCTTTTTGAAACAAGATCTTGCCTTATACACTAGACTGCCCTCAAACTAAAGATAGTCCAGCCTTAGCCTCCGAATGCTTGGGAACCTCACTCTTAAAGTAAGGGGGATACTAATTATTATTATTATTATTATTATTATTATTATTATTATAATAGCTGAAATTGAATGGCTTAGTGCCCTTCTAGGAGAATTTTTCTGTAAATGATTTATTTGTTTCTTTAGAGCATATTGTAGGTGACCCCATAGAAAATGGAGTGGCCTGGTTGTTGTCACAGAGAAACTACTCTGTGGTGTTTAAAGAGGAACATCTGTTCCGTTTGCTCATTTCTTATGCCTTGGATTGGAAGTCTACCTTTTCCTCCAGAGGTATCCGCTAGTCATGATCCTATCTGCACGTATTTATTAAGCACACATTCTTCTAGGCAGTGGAATTGGTGTCTCTCTTTTTCATTTTTTTGTTTTTGTTTTATTTATTTATTTATTTTGGTGTCTTTTACATTTTTTTATTGTGTTCTCATAACTTTCAGGTAGGGCTTTATTATCTCTGCTTTAAAGGCAAGAGAGCATCTCCCTAGGGTGGCTCAGTAGCTGTCTAGTATTACATGCTAATTAGGGCTGGGCATATGGAATCCAGGGTTCTCAGCGTCCAAGACTTACACTTCTTACTGCCCTGCTGCTGTGTTAACATCAGCCTTCCTTCAAGATCACACTGTTGGAATCAAACTACGCTCTCCTTCAGGGCTTCAGAATCTACGTCCATGTTAGTCTTACTCGTGGTGAAAACTATATAACATATTAAGAAGTGCATGTGTGTATGTGCACATGCATGCCATGGTGGACATACAGAGGTCAGAGGCAATCTCAGGTCTCAGTCCTCACCTTGTTTGAGACAGTGTCTCTTGTTAACTGCTTTGTGTCTAGGCTCTCTAGCCAGTAAGCTCTGGCTGTCGTCCCATCTCCACCTTCCATCCAACTGCAGAAAGCCTTGAGATGACCGCCAAACACTGGTACAACTGTACCTGATTTCACCTGGGTTTTGGAGACCCAGACTCTGTCTTCCTGCTTGTAGTACAAGTATGTTTACTCACTGTGCCCTCCCCCAAACCCTGGAGTGTCAAACACTGTTTAACCAACTGTTTTTCTTACCACATATTTTATTTTTGCTTATTCCCTTCTAGATTTATCTGTACTCATGTTCTTTGTACAAGTATAGTCAAAGGATACATGTAGCTGATGAACATTCTGTTTTGAGCAAAATTACTATGGCATTGTATAACTATTTTCTATTTTAAGTGTAATTTTCCATTTTTGGAGGTGGGCCTATTCTGACCTTGAACTCTTGAAACTCCTGGTCCTTTTAGCGCCCCCCACCCCCGAGTATGGAGGTATTCCCCACACCTGCCCTATTAGGGCCTGTTAATACAGCTAACAACATAGCATACCATATACGATTAGTTCCCTTTGCAGCCTGCCTTACATTCCCATGTGTCTGATTGTTTCGCCTCTTAAGCTCCCTTCCCCATGAAGAAAAGGACTTTTTGGCCTCTTGTATGAATGAATACAAGTTGTTGTGTTATTTGCTGGCTTATTTAGAAAGAGCTAGACACATTTTTTTTTGTCAAACTTGGATGATTTTTGGCAGTTGTATTTAGGGTGATCAGGAGACATATGTCTTGTTTTCTGATATGCTGTCAGAGTTAATGTACAGAGATTTTTAACATGAGGCCTAAAATTGAAATCCCCAAGAGCAGACTTTGGTTTACATGTTTCAATTTGTCATCTCCATCTCTTAATTAGGATGAGTGACAACAGGATCTTCGGAGACATGGTGTGTCTCCCCATCGGATAGCAGCCACTTTTAAATGGATCCATTTGATAGTTTTCATTTTGTTTAAGATCAGTTGTTTGTTGAAAAAGGCGTTTCAGTTTTGCCTGTGTGCATATATATGCATATATAAAATCACATGTGAACCTGGTGCCCAAGGAGGTCAGAAGACGGCATCCAAGATTCTGAACTCCTGAATCTGGTTATTACAGGCAGTTGTTAGCCTTCAGGTGGGTGCTGGGAACCGAACCTGGGTCCTCTGCAAGAACAGCAAGTGTTCTTAATTACTGAGCCCTCTCTCCAGCCCGAATTTAATTCAGCTTTTAAAAGTAACTTCAAATCTCCGGGTTGAAAAGGCCTTAGGTCATGTGCTAAGCCAGTGCTTGTTCAGAATCTCACAACTAGCCATGCAGTCTGTGCTGCAACTGCTGCAATGTTTGGAGTGCCCGTGTCCCCCAAAGCAGCAGTTGTCATCTTTAAAGACTACTAGTGTGCCACTCACATATTATGAGCTGCTCTCAGAGTCCACGCTAGCTGATTGGGAAGGGCACACAATCTGACTTGTTAGTTAGTGATGTGGTGGAGTAGTTCCTGATGTTTATCTGTGCACCTGGTTTGCTTCCTCCTCACATCTCAGGAGCTTCTTGTCCTTTCTCTACAAAATAACTGCCAAATGATGAGCCAAAGGGGAGGGGGACAGGTAGGCATTATTCCCACTGAGAGGAAATTGAGTCCTGCAGGCAGTCAAGGCCACATTGTTAATTGTGTTTTCTGAAGCCAGATCTGGCCTTTCTGTGTAACCCCAGGTTTCCTCTTTAGGATTTAGGAGCTCTCTTCCCCAGCATTCTGAAATTCTTTATTCTAGCATGCTAATAAATCTCTTATTAATCCTGGCAACTTACTTGAGGATGAATGTTCAACTTGATATGTGACCGTACTGGCCTGTCCTGTGGAGAAGGGAGCTCACGGACTACACTTACCAGCATGGATCCTTCATAATGAAGCCATTTGAATGCCCCGTCCCATTCCCTGCCCCCTGCCTTTTTTATTCTTTCCTCCACTCATTTCAGCATATTGAACTTCCACTCTGAACCATGTTGGTCATAGAATTCACATACATGATGTAATAGGTGACATGAAGGAAATTGATAGTGATGAGAATGTGTGGCTTTCTTCATGTGCTGCAAAATCTCAGGGTGAGTCCTTGAGGAGGATTTGAAGGTTTCCAGGGTCCAGGTGGGAACGGCTTAGTAAGTGTGTCTGAGGAAGACAAAAGGAACTTATGTGGCCACACCAGAGTGGACAGGAGTACAGTGGCAAGTTAAGTAAGATTGGAGGCAAGATGACTGATTTTGTATTTTTAAAATCATGGAGAGGCATGACAGCTAAATAAAATAAGGGATTGGGGGTGGGGGCTGTGTATAAACAGGAGTACAGATTGAGCATCCCTATTTCAAGACTCAATGCTGGAAATGCTCCAAAGTCCAAAACTGAACTGGTGGAATCTATACCTACCAGTCCAGCCCCTACCAAAACAAAAAGCTAGTGAGTCTGAACACTCCTGGGGCTGTGCATTTCATATACAGCAAGTACTCACTCACTTTATATTGAGGAAATTGCAAGGTTGGAAAATTAGATAGTGTGTTTCTTTCATGGAATGAATATTAGATGCCCCACACTTGAAGACCCATTTAGGATATGAAGACTTGTGCAAATTCTAATTGGTTTTATTAATAAAATCCCCAAGTCAGATATAGGGGTAAATGCTGAAAGATCAGAGAAGCAGAGTAGTAAGTGACTAGCTTTTATCTTTATGGAATCCTCAGACCAAAGGGAGTATCCTGTCCTCAGACTGAATGCTGTGAGCTCCTGTCTTCTACCTTCTATTCCTCTCTCCACTCAGCCATATCCCTTCCTGTCCCCACCTCCATAGTGCTGGGATTAAAGGTGTGTGACTTCCAAGTACTGGGATTAAAGGTATGAGCCACCACCACCTGGCTCTGATTCTCTTTTAGACTGGATCAATCTCATTGTAGCCCAGGCTGGCCTTGAACTCACAGAGATCTGTCTTCCTCTGCCTCCTGAGTGCTAGGATTAAAGGTGTGCACCACCACCGCCTGACCTCTATGGCTAACTAGTGGCTATTAGCACCTCACTCTGATCATCAGTCAAGCTTCATTTGTTAAAGCACAAATAAAATATCACCACAAAGACTTTTTAAAATTTTTCTGTTTTTGAGGTTCTATTTTAATTACAGCATTTATCCCTTCCCTTTTCTCCCTCTGAACTTTACCATATACCCTTCTCCAATTTCTTTTAAAAGACCTCTTTTCATCCATTGTTATTGTGTGTGTGTGTTCGCACACACACACACACACACAAAAACCTTTTAAATCCACATATAATGTTACTTGTATGTATGTTTTCAGGGCTGTTTGGCATGAACAAACTGGACAACTAATTGGTGTATGACTTTTTTTTAATAGGGTTAATTAAGACAACAGTTTTTGCAACTTAATCTCAAATGGAGGGATGGTGTAAGAGAGGTAGAGGTGAAAGTTTGGAGCACGTATGATTGTCATAATAATCTTGCAACCTTTTTTTTTTTCTTTTTTAATGTTTCAAGTTTTCCTAAATAAAGGTTTTGGTATTTTTAATATAGGGTGTGACCCCAAACTCAAGATCCTCTTGTGTCAATCTTTCTTAGCTTCTATAGTCATGGAATTACAGTCAAATACTACTAAGCTTTGTTTGTAGGGTCCTAAGTATCAAACAAACCCAAGGTTTCATCCATGCTAAGCAAACACTCTACCAAGTGAATTATCTCCTAGGGCCTAAAATGTGTTTCTTTAAGTTGCCCTCGAGAATTGGAAAGCCTGATGATACAGGGCTATCGTAGAAGAAATCTCTGATGTCATGATAACCTGCGGTCTTAAGGAGGCAAATGATTTTCTTAGCTGGGTGACTGCTGTTGAGTGTCCTGTGTTGTCCTCAGTGATTTTTCTCAATCATCTTCATAGTTACCCTCCACATCGGTTTTGTAATCAGCAAGTACCGAGTGTCTGGTAGGGCAGAGTTAGCAAATTTGCTTGTCTTTGGTGTTACTTTTCTGCTCAAGATGTAGTGTGTGTGTGTGTGTGTGTGTGTGTGTGTGTGTGTGTGTGAGTTCAAGTTGATCTTGTTTATTTAGGGTTAATTTTCAGGTTCATCACAAACTTTTATTAGAAGGGACAGAGATTTCCCATATATACCACTTGCCTGTCAAATGTACATGGCTGGTTGGTCATCAGTTTTGTTTGGCTAGTTCCTGGGGTGGCATATCAAACATCCTGGAGCAGTGAGAGACCTTTATGGTGCTGTGACCCTAAAATACATTCAAAGACATTTGACTTGCTGTTTCTTGGCCATGTATCCTTGCCTTTTTGGGGTCAGAACATGGTAATTCTTACTGCACTGCTGCATCCTCACACAGGTAGTTCTCTGAAAGGCCTCACTTAGATTTGACAAATGAAATCTTTTTATTTCCAAGAGGAACTTGTTAAATCAAACCAACAAAGTTCAAATTTCTAATTCTTATTCCTTTCTTGTGTGTACCGTTTTATTCATGTAGAATAAATACACAGCCTCAAACATCTTACAAGGCAAATAGACTCCTTTTTAATTAGTAGCTCTATACACAGAATTTTACCATTATGAAATTTATAAACCGAAAAGGAACAAATATTTACCCTGGTAGTTTCATGTCAACATTGCCCACTATTAGAAAAGCTCAGAAAATGTAAATGAGCACTGCTTCCCTTCTTAAATCATGGTAGAAAATTAGGCTTCAGCTTCCTGTTCTTTGAGCACATCTGCTCTGTTACATAGGGAATAGGGACAGTATGCATAGCTTCTTTCTTGTGAGCTGATAACATTTAAACATAGGTTTGCTTCCAAAGCTAATACTAATTTTCCTTTTCATACTAATTTTTTAAAAACTATTTTTATGTATATGTATATGGGTATATTTGCCAGCATGTATGTCTGTGTACCCTTTGCATGTCTGGTAACTGCAGAGGCCAGAAGAGGGTGTTGGATCTCCATGAACTGGAGCTGTAGATGGCTGTATGGGTGCTGGGAACCAAACCTAGGTCCTCTGGAGAAACATCCAGTGAGCTGTCCCACTAGCCCCTTATTAGAAGTTCTTAATTAGCATGTGCCTGTTATGCATAATAATATACTTCATTTCCTTTTCCTCTCTCTTTGTCTCTCTCTCTGTCTCTGTCTCTCTCTCTCTGTCTCTTCCACCACACACACTTGATCCTATTTACCCCCTTACTCTTTCTTGTACTCTTCCCACTCCCATGGACCCCCCTGTCCCTCCCCAGCTAATCTTGCTTCTACTTTCATGTATTTATTATTTGTTTTGTGAATTAGGGTTACTTTACAGGAACTAAAGCAACTTACTAGTTGATACACTACTGGAAAAAATGTTTGCCTTTTTCTTGGATTAACTATTGTAGTATCAAAGAGTTCCACAATAATGGTCACACTAAATCTCTTCCTAAAATTAAAAAAAGAAGGAGGATATGATATAAAGAGCATTGATATGGATCCTGATGTATTGATACAAATTTAAGGTCAATTTTGTTATATGTATATTTTTATTCTTATTTAAGGTATTATGCTTATAGCTCATTTAAAAATGTAATGTATAATTTAAAATTACAGTTTAATAGATAGTCTTTTATAATAATCAAATTTGTAGTCATGTTAGTTAGATATACAGATAATTTTTTTCTAGATACACAGAGATATATTTTAGTTAGACAGTCTTCAGCACTTCAAAGACCTACAGAATATTGCATTTAAAATGTTTTAAGAACTTAGACTTTTCTCAACAGTGAGACATGTCTGC